>JAANSQ010003489.1:0-10039 GCA_036850885.1 Lepidocyrtinus dapeste
GGCCATCTTGGCAAGAGCATTGGTTGCTTACGAGACGTGCGATGAGTTTATGTGGAACCCTCTAAAGGACTTTATCATGGAGCTTGATGAAACTGACTATAAGGAGCCCTATGATGTCCATTACCACACTCTACGACTTTTGGAGACCTGGAAGAGAACGCAAGCCTTGGAAGGTGAAAACGTTTCGTGTGCAGCGTTCCATTTTGATGCTAACCTCAAGAACGAGGTCAACTTGATGGAGTTAAATTACTACCGAGACACAGCAACAGCCGCCCGAACCCAAAATCATCTTAATCGTTTGCTGGCTATCAAAGGAAGACATCTACGTAATGTGTACAACCCAGCTATTCAAGATAAGGACATATTTGGTATGGATTTTTATAGCCAAAATGGGTTTAACGTCTGGCCCTCATTTTATAAAGGGCGCCAATATTTTCATGTAAGTAGGGTTAGCCATTTAGGTCGCCAGAAATTAACAATAACTCAAGATAACTTTGAAGGGTTTATTCAAAAAAGTCTAGGCCTGATGGTAAGAAATGCTACAAACTTGAATCATGTATTGTATGAATTTATGTACATGAAAGACTTTAGGAATTTTGTGAAGGGTACTGGCCCTCGACCAGACAGGCGGAATTATCGCCAAACCATTAGGCTAGATAGCTTTGTGAGTTTGATTCTTAGAAATGAGCAGAGAGACCCATTTGTATATGATACCAATACTTTTGCTCCATGTAGCACTGACATGCATTTTGCGCATGGTATTGTTCATTTTGAAACAATTACCAACAAAGCAGGACCAGACAGTTTAAACGAGTTTCAGTGCACCCCTGTTGAGCTAATGCTTATTTTAAGACGAATTTTTAGGTTCTTTTACCAATTGAAAACCCCGTTCGAGTTAAAAGCCTTTGAAAATAAGGATATGTTGGACTATTGTGTAGATTACATTTATAAATTTTGTCGGTTGAGAGATTTGGAAAGGCAGAGTGTGATTGAGGAATGTGAAAGGATTTTTGTTGAACCGATAAACTTTACTTTGGAGGATTCTGAGACTGTGTCGTTTTGGGCAAAGGTAGATAGGATTGAATATATTCGTGAGAACTTTGAAAAATTGGTTGAAAACGCACCAGCTGAAATGCCAGAAGAGGGAATCGATAAGCCAGATGGTTCAATGTCTGAAGTTTATACCCCACCACAAAAGAGATTAAAGGTTGAATGTCCTGATGCACCAGAAAGGGTCGAGGGCATTAGTGTAGATAAGACTAGCTTGGTGGGAAAACGACTAGACTTTTAATTTTACGACTGATGTATCTGATGTATGATTGTATTGATGTTTTTTTTGTTTTCTGTTTAAAAATAAAAACTTATTCCAAAAATATACTCAACTTTTTTTTGTATTTTGTCGTGCATTCATTCTCATATTATTTATCCCGTATAAAATAAGCATCGATTTTCATAAATTCTATCAGTTTTGTCATGGCTCTGTCGAGTTCATCTTCATCCTCTAGCTCTCTCGAAACAACGTATCAGTTTGAACAAACAATTGAAGAACAGCAAGTTCCAAACAAAGTCTTGGATTGTTTTTCAATTTGGATTTTAATATTTCTTTGCATTATCGTTACTTTGGTATTTGCATTATCCTACTTTATCATCCAAATTTATCACCTTCAAGTCATTTTAAGCAAGCTAGATACTCTGACAAATACCACTGACAATGGCTGGATTGGACAATGATTTGTCTCGGAACAATGAACTGGATCTTTTTAATTCAACCCAGTACATGGAACTGGAGGATCTAATGAAGTTTAATACCGTTCAATCAGGTAGGTAACTCACCATGGCCGCCGCCTATGCCCTATGGGCATATATACGCCAATAAGGCGTAGGATATGGCGAAGCCATAAGGTATGCCGAAGGCATATAACCCCTATGCCGAAGGCATATATATGGCTATCGCCATAGGATAGAGCGTCTTGGTGGTAAACTCAGTAAAATAAAAGGTTTTGACTTTATTTTAGGACATGGCCTCGGAAAAAATAAAAAGAGGATCAGGCCAGTGATTGATGAAAGCACCCAAGAAGAAGAGGAGCGACCTACCAAACGAAAAACCGAGGCATCATCTCAACCCGAATTGAACCCTGGTCCAAGTTCCAAGCAAGCCAAGAAATTGTGGAGTTTTAAAATTGAAATCTGTGGAAACTCATTCTCCAAGGATACGTTTATCACAGTAGAAAGGATGGAAAATGGAGCCAACAAGCGTGAAACCTTCAATGTGAACAAATTTCCTCAGTTTCTTATGGGGATAATGAAGTCGAATGCTGACATGTATTTACAAATGATTCAAGAATTCGTCAAAATTTTAAATAAATAAATTTATTTTTTTATTAAACTCAATTTTCCGATTTGTACACTATCATTTCTTCAGGAAACAGAGAATTTCTTATTCTACATGAATCAATTTGATTTTGATCATAGTCAATTAACATATACCCATATTTAGTTTTAAGAATATCCTTCCAAGCATATTCTAACGCAGCATTCCGTTTGCCACAGTTCATCTGCCGACCCAGAACAGCAGCAAAACCGTTCTCACGAACATTTTTCATTAGAACGATATATTTTGAATTTAAAGTTAGTGTTCGTAAGCCTTGAAAAAAGAAATTTTGAACAAGAAAAATAATGCTTAAGTTGCGATGATGGCTCCCTCGAATAAATAGATTGACAGCGTCTTTAGACTTGGCCATCTCAGTCATCAGATCATCAACAATTACAAGTTTAGGTTGGTTTGATTCGTCTGCTAACTCGTCTGGGATCCCTTGGTAAAATTCGATTTCTGGCACCTTAGATTTCAGGTCACCAAAAAGCTTAGGTTGATGTTCAGAATATAAGTATATGACATCGCGAATAGGAGGGTCAATAAGTTCCATTCGTCTCTCAATCAAGCGGCTAGTAAGCGTAGACTTGCCAGATTGAGTTGCCCCAGAAATGGTCATGCAGAATGGGGCTTTGAGTCTATAATCAAACTCCATTGTAAAAACCACTTAATATAAAAAATATGTAATGTTATCGTGACAACTTCAAATTACTTACTGGGCTGGCGGGACTCATCGTATCTCCTTCTTCTTTCTGGTAACGTAACAGTCAAATAATGATTGACTCGCTCATCGTATTGTTCTTGAGTTATCAAGCCGTGAAACCAATTAAACCAAAGTTTTCGAAGAGGGAAATTACGGTCAAATGATCGATAACGAAATGGAAAAATAGATGGCTTTAAATCGTCTGGGTAATCATCGTTTTCAGCTTCTACTTTTACACTCTCACTTTTATCTTCATCTTTTTCCGAAAGAATTTCACCCTTTTTTTCAAGATCAACCAAAGTGTCTGCGATAAATTGACTATCTACAAAGGGCATGGGAGCTTCTGATTTTGTGAGACATTCACCAGTATTTGGATCTTTGGGGCAATTGGGTTTAACAATAAGTGGAGGTTCAAAAAGTGATCTTTTGTTACGTTTCAAATTATTGCTGGATGCCATTTTTTGAAAAATTAGGGAGGAAATGTGAGCGGAAAGAAATAAACTATAGCTTTGCGGGCTGAAAACAAAATGAGAACAACGCTTTGGTTCTAAACAAGCTACCATTTTAGAGCATTTCCATGCAATTTTTCCTATATTATGCTTTTCTGCTAAATCTCTTTGATAGGACGACACTTCTGATGGGTGAATAGTTCTTTTTGAGGGACACGGGGGGTAGGCGTCAAATTTTGAATGCAGATTCTCAGGATAAGAAATAGAAACATCCAATATTTGCCCATACATAGCATCGTCTTTAATGCCCATAACATGTGCACATCCATTTCTGTCTATTACTCCTACTTGCTCGTCAGATAAGAATTTATAGCCGCCTGTTGGTACATAAGAACTCAAACCTAACCCATACAAATTATTCTTGTCAATGTCTATAAGCCATGTATTGGGCTCGTTTTTATCGTAATCAGGAAATAATGTGAATGCATGTAGTCTTTTTAGGTACATTTTCCTTTGTAGCCTAAAGGGTCCTTTCCAAAATTAACTTGAACTTTTGCCTTTATAATCCCCCAGAACGTTTTTTCTTCGCTTGAAATAGCTCAACTTGTTAAAAAGGTTGAGGAAAATTATTCTTGTCAATGTCTATAAGCCATGTATTGGGCTTGTTTTTATCGTAATCAGGAACGAAAGGATTATTTGCCTTCGCTGCACGGGAATTTCCTATTGTACAGAGACCGCCTCTGATTGCTTGCTCTAGAAAACAGTATATGTCTGGATCTTTAATGAGTTCTACAACTTGTTTTGTATACTTAAGTGCTGCATCTAATGTATATTGAGGAAGGCTCACATAATGTGTAACACAAAGGTTAAAGGATTTTAGCATGACAGTCCTTAACTTTGCAAAGCAACAAGCTAGTAAAAGAACGTCACATGTAACGTAAAGGTCATGCCATTGTTTCATGTTTTTTATGTCTAATCCTTTCCAAACCTCAACCGCATTTTCATAAACCTTTTTACACATTGGTTTTTGGGCCAAGTCATTATAAAAACATTCTATTGGCGGCAACTGTGCTTCATCAAATCTTTCTAAGCTATTCATGTATGTGTATGGGTATGCACCCTTTCTCACTAATCTCTCAAAAATATTTTCCTCAGCTTCTTGAGAAAGGACTAATCCCTGTTCACGCCATATCTTTCTAAAGGTATCCTTTAACAACCCAAAGTCCTCTGGATCAAGTGTAGCGACTACATTTTCTAACGAACTTCCACCAAAGAAGCTTAGGGAATCGTTAAATCTAAGGAACTTATTAAAAGTAAGCGAAGTAATCTTTTCTGTCGATGAACCAAGTAAGCTTATGTCTTGAACAATGTCATTATGTGCAGCCATAAGAACAATGTGAGAATCATACGAAGTAAAGTTGTGACAAAAAACAGAAAATCCTTTCCTAACAGTTGCTTGAAGGTTGCATGAATTGTGGGCTAATCCTATGAAGTTAAAAGGCGGAGCATGAAGGTGATGTTTCACTACATAGTCTTTTTTCTTGTTGGGATCTTTTTTTGAATCATAAAACTCTTCCGTTTCAAGGTAAAAAAGAAATGGCTTATCACAAATACAACAAACCTCGCCAGTCCACATATACCCAGGCGTATTACATTTTTCTATAATGTCTTCAGGTACACCAGTCATGGGCTCAGATTCCCAGTCCTTTATAAGTTGTAATTTTTCCCTACCACATGCTAGCATTTCTTCGATACATTTTCTACCTACATCAACGTCCTCATTATCCTTAGTTTTACAATATGTACTGTAGTTTACTATCTGGTTGTTATAATCCATGCACACCCAACTAAATCCACATGGCTGGTGCCTTGTGTGTCTACCCTTTTCTAAGTGATAAGAAGGTTTCACTTCAGGGACTAAAATACATTCAAAATCTAGAAAAAAGGTGAAGAAACTAGGGACTGTTCTCTGATATGAATTAAAAGACAAATTTTTCCATGGCATGCTTGTTTTCTGTAAACCTAAGGCAGCACAATTTCTATAATGCTCACTATAATTTTTACATGATATCCAATGGATACAATATCTGCATAATTCATGATCAGCACCTCTATCAGCACGATCCATTAGTTTACGAACGTCTTCTATATAGACAAAGTGGCCTCCATCCCTTGTGAATATGTATAACAAGTCAATAAATGTTTCAGTTATATGTTCTGTAACATAAAAAGGATGAATTTTCCTACGAATTTCTTTTTGTTTTTTATTTCGTCTGGCTGTCTCAGATGAACCCCCCATCGGGCCATTATCCTGTTCTACACATTCTTCTTCTTCTTCTTCTTCTTCTTCTTCCTCGCTATCTATGTCTTCTTCGCTTTCCTCAGAATCGCTATCAATAAATTCCCTACTAAGAAAACGCGAACCTCTGGCCTGACGTTGTCTATACCTTCTTTCGGCTTCTCTGTTAGCCTTTTTTTCAGCTTTTTTCATTCTCTTTTCATGATCAAAGTCATCGTCATATCCTAATACGCAGAATCCTAAATCCGGATTACGCATTTGAAACTTCTTGAAGTCAGATACCTTCATAGGCCATTTGATGCCCGTGAAGTCTATTGTTATTTCATCATAGACTACCTTTTTGGATTTTAATAATCCAGTGTAATATGAATTCTTTCTAAGTTTAGCTTTTTTCTCATGAAAATATGATTGCTTGTATCCCATTTCTTTTAATTTTTTAAGCTCGAAATGGGCAAGAATGCTATGGGCAAAGCACTTTTGACCATCTACGTCTCCACTAACGTTCAAATATGCACCCCTTTTTTGTTTTAATAATTCAGGTAAATTTTTGTCCGACCAGGTACTTCCACATCCACCCGACATAACCTTATATCTATAAGTAGTAAAACTAAAATCTAAAACCTCTTTAAATGACCATCCTGACCCTTTTTCCGTAAATTCATCATTCCTTGCCTCTAAATATCGTACCAAAAAGACAATAGCCTGCTGTATTTCTTCTATGGTACGAATTTTGTAAATAGGAGTGGTAAATGAGTGACGATTTTCTGTGTAGGATTCATCTACCCCTTTGTGGTATTCTCCCTGCATTGAAAATTGTACCTGAAGCTGTCGATACCTGACACCATCGTATATGAAAGGAGTATCCATTATCTCCATAATTCTTAACCTTAGAGAGTTACTTAAAGATTTTAATAAAAACGAAAAATCATTCCATTTCCTACTACCTAGGTCACATTTAAAAACTTCAACTAGATTTTCATGAGCTGAACTGACCTTGTTAAAAAGAAAAGAATATTGAGCATCAAATAACCCTGCGCCATCCTGTAGCTCTAAATACAATGCGAATTCTTGTGGATGGTGCTCTCTCACGTGGTTTATGTATGCACTTGCGTTTGAACTAAATGAGTTTTGTATACCTAACCTAATACAAGATGGCATTGGACATACTCTTAACCTAATAGTATCTGTAGCAAGCAAGCGACTCACAGCATTGATGTGTGCTTCCTCCTCTATAGGTCCATCTGCTTCCTGGACGTTGCCTCCTCCGACTTGTACCTCATTTGGCTGATCCTCTTCGTCTGATGAAATGTCTGATGAATAAACTGATTGTAGTTTCCTGAGTAGATCCCCAGTTTGGGGGCTCGGGCATCTCCTTTGTCGTTTGCTGCTTTTTCCTGGCATCATTGAACAAGGCTCTTCGATTGTCCTTTTTGAGGTTCCTGCGCGCGACCCTGGGACAAAAAAGAATTTTTAATTTGAGTTGCGAGCGGAGCGAATGTGGGGGGGATTTTTTGAAAATTGGCCTTCTGAAACAATCATCTGAGTATATTTCTACCTGAATTTGAGGGTCCTGCTTCATCAATTTTTTGGCCATTTTCATAAATTTCCATTGCTGTTAGTAGGAATTGGTTGTCATCTTGTTCGTTCACAGCTTCCTTTTCCATGTTTTCCAACGCTACAGAAGTTCCAGATAAATATTATACATTATACATAGTATGGACATAAGATAATGTATTGAATTCAAATTGATCATGGATATTGATTTTTAATTACCTTGCACCAACTCAGCGTCGCCGTCTTCATCACTGGGGATGTCATATATTGGATCATACTTCTCCATTTCCATGGCCAAGTGTTTTTCCATGCACTCAACATATAGAGTTGCCCTATCGTATCTGAAGCGGCACACTGGACAACGTAAACTTAAAGACACGTCAGCAGTAATCAAGGAGTGAACACATTTAGGTGCAGAGGCTACTAGATTGCACTCATGATATTTAAAATTACACACCCTTTCACTTCTAGACACTGGAAATCCTGGACATTTGTGTTTTTTATAAGTATGTTCAAGTAACTCCTCCAGCGTATTCACTTCCCACTGGCAAATTGCACAAAAGTAATCAATTGCCATTATGGTAAGTTTTTTTTTGATAATTTTAACTGAACAAGAGAGGAAAAAATTGATGCTTTTGCTTCAAAGAGATTAGCACTACTGAGGAAAAAAATCCTGTAGAAAGGGTCAAAGCCAAGTTGAAGAATTTCACGGAAGGAAAATGACTTAAGCCTTTTTCTCAAGAAATGATTCTAAGAAAAAGGGCTAAAGCCAAGTTGAAGAAGTTCAAGAAAGGAAAATGACTTAAACCTTTTTCTCAAGAAATGCTTCTAAGAAAAAGGGTAAAAGGGTGTTGTCTATGCAGTAAAAAGGAATGCCGACTTTTAGAATATAATCCTTTCCTTGACTATATAAAATAGAAGTTGGACTTGAGCATTCATTCTGATTTTGACTTTCCTAAAAAGCATTTCAATCTTGAAATATTTTTTGTCCAAACTTTTGAGCTTTTGCTTGTATTTTTTTCTAATGGAGCCTACCCTACCAGAATACAACCATGTGGATCTCGGAATTACAACTCCTAGCCATGATCATTGGGATCGATTGGTCTCTACCTTGAATCATTAGTAAGTTTCAATCATTTACTCTATTGTTTAAATGTGGAAATATTCTTTAATCATACATTTTGTTATAGCTTGGAGTTTCTTGTAATTCTTCCGTCATCCACCATCACATTTGATTACAAGTATTATGCGGAGGTGGAACGGTATGCAGATGATGAGGAAGTTCCAGAAGATTTGCGTGGAAAGGTGAAGGGAATAGGGAAAAAGACCATTGATATTCGTCCTCCTACATGCTGTACAGAGTTTGATCCTGAGTGTACTACATACAGTGCACTTCGGACTCCTGACCAGATTACTGCTGCTTTTGTGTGGTATCAGGGAAAAAGCGGTGATGGGACGGATCACAAGGACCTGAGGAAGTATTGTGGACTCCTTTTACACCACTATGGGCGACTCTACTATTTTGATTATAACCCACTTCCGGAAGCAATCCATGCAGTTAGATATTTCGCCAAGACACATTTACCCCCTGGAAGCCCTCCTGTTAAATATTTAACAGGATTCCGGGCTAAATACCGAGGACAGTACTTGAACATGTAAGAATTTTTTGATCTTTTATTATATGTATCTGGTATTAATGCATGAAATTATACATACTCTCTATATAATATTTGGTTGTATCTTCTTTCATTTTCAGGATTGCTGGAGCTGCACCTATGATCACCTTTAATACATTGAAAAATCTGACGTTTGCAGACATCAATTTCGTGGAAGAAATAACGGAAGATCATGCCAATGGGTTTTTCCCATTGTCAACATCCATCATTCAAGGATACAAGGACCATTTACCGGAATATATAGACCTGAAGAAATGCAAACGCGGACCCAACGTTAGACTCCATTCAACCAGAGCTAACGAGACTGGCTTCCCCGCTCATGCTTTTGATATGCATGATAGGTTTCCACTGACAAAACTCTATCCAGCAAGTTCCAGACCTCGCCCCCTATACTGCCCTGCAAAGAAAGGTGAGGATCCGATGTCGTGGCCCTTTATCTACGAGCCAACCGTATTTGAACGCAGGTACATGGAGCGGGAGTGGGAGGAAGCCTATAGGAAGACAGAGGCCAGGTTCATGCGACATTTGCGCAATGTGGAGGAAAGACTTCGAAACCTGCCTGAAGATCTTGGAGATTCCGATGAGGAGGATCGTGCGAATGCTCCTAGGAATGAGAGACGTAGGTTGGAGCAACATCGGATAAGGTATAATCTTGACCTTATTAGTTATGATGATGAGGGATTTAACGAAGAGAGCAATTTCGCAATTGTTCATGATCAATTTATATAATTTTGATTGTATTGTATTTATAATGTTTTCAATTTATATCAATGTATGAAATAAAATCTTATTACCATCATATTTATATGACTTGTTTAGCATCACTTTCGTTTCACAAAATAACGTTTATTTCATTTCACAAAGCAGCATAAAAGTAAAAGGGTTGAGAAAGGGAAAGTTTTTATGGGTTGCGATACGTATCAACGCTAAGGGATAGTCAGTCCTGTATATAGCCCTGTGTCGACCGGGTCTACACAGGGCTAAGGT
>JAANSQ010003490.1:0-10039 GCA_036850885.1 Lepidocyrtinus dapeste
TTTTTTTAAACTTTACTAAACCGGGCGTTTTGACATAATTTACGCAACAAATTCATAACAGTTTTGTTGTTCTAATGAAGCTTACTTGTATTCACAAAATTACATACGAGTTATAATATAATATGTAGTATAATAATGATTGCAAAGAGTTCTTATGAATTGTTGTTGGCAGGCTGTTTCCTTGATTGAGAGATCAGAGTAAGTGCAACTATTACTAAAATGCTGACAAAGTTATGTTTACCCTCGTAAGATGTTTTCTAAAGAAAGATCTCCAATTTTATAATGAAACGTATAATCTGAGCTGGAAAGCTCATAAATATTTTATAACGAACACCTAATTTACCAAACGGATATGCAGAAGGGCATTTACATTGTCGATCCATTTTTCATCAGAAATATTGACTTGTTCTGATTAGTATTACCGTTCCTTTTTTGGCCTTTCAAAATCTGTGACTCCATCTCTGTTTGAAAAGGTGACAGGATAACACCACACACGTTGGTCATTTGTCAGAAATAAACCAGGTTGAAGAAAATGATCTCAATGACATTGAACACACTGCACTTTGTTAAGACTCTTTGAACCAACACGACACGACATCACACACACCAACAGATAATAAAAAAATGAAGATAATTTCGTGCGCGAAGATGATCTCAAATCATCTTGGTCGGGATGAGTGGATACACAAACAGCGCCAGAGGATTTTTTGGTCGTTGCATACACTTACTTCGAGAGGAGGATGTTGCTTTGCCTGCATTTCTTTGTGTACTCAACAGGGAGGAAGAAGAGAAGAGAAGGAGGAAACAAGGTCAACTCAGGTCAACTCACTCTGATCATCCTATAGCAGAAAGAAAAAATAATACGGAAAGATAGGATCAAAATTCTCTTTCAACTTTGTCTTGCTAAAAAATCAGGTCAAATAATAAATAAGATATTCTTTCCAATCTATTCTCATGATAATATAGTTTCTGCGTTTTACTCAAAAAATCCAAGAGTGAAAGCGATAAGTGTAGATTCTCAGAATTCTACACAAATACTGGGATATGAGAAAAGAAGAAAAGTATAATGTTTAGAAATCGAAAGACAAAAAAAACCGACAACTAGACTAAGGATAGATTTAGTTTTGTGCATCTACCTTCACCTAAAAAGCTTGAGTTTCACATTTTCCATAAAAGTTTTTTTTATCGAGTTGAACATTTAAAATTGAAATCTCATAAAATTTAATCATTTTCGATTGAGCAACTTGTACTCGGAAAAAATCACGTGAGATTTTATCAACTGAGAAGGTTTAAGATGTAGAGATCATATTGTTACTTCCCACAAGGTCAGAGCCAGAATGGCTGTAAAGATGAGCACTATGAATAGTGTTGTTATTAATAGGGTTTGAAGTACCCTCTAGGGAAGCAGGATGGTGTGGAGGTAAATACATGGACATCATTTGTCTAAGGTCCCCTCCAGGATGCCCCCCAGGGTATGGACCCTGAGGAGGACCACCACCACCACCATTACTTGCTGCAGTAATGCCATGTGGCGAGTAGCCTTTAGGCAACTGAGCTGACATATAATGTGGTGGTGGGGAACTCATGAAATTTTGTGAATGAGTGGATACAGAGGAGGAGACGGGAGAATGGATATTGTTATTGTTTGCACTACTACTACTACCCCTTCTACCTTGCGAGGAACCAGTATTATTACTGTTGATCTGAGAGGGGTTACTATTTGAACCGCCACCATTAAGACAACCACCACCACCACCATGATTTGAGTTAGGACTCATAGCTTCTTTAGGAGAAGGTGATACACTAGAACCTACACTGGACACGGAGCCCATCGCGTAGGGAGAGGGTGCATTATGATTTGAAGAAGGTGCCCCACCTGAATTTCCTCCTCCGGAGCTGGAGCTTCCCACCGGCGTCGTTGACGAGGCGTACATAGCGTATGAACCGTTAAGATATGGTGAGGTTGACATTGAAGGGGCTGAGGCTGGTGACATGTCGTACCTCGAATACATGTTTGGATTCATATAACCTGGAAAACGATAAAAATTTTAATAGAATTATTTACAATGTGAGTTAAGCATACTTATTAAGTTGATCATAAATAAAAGAGTAAGCAGGTTTAAATTAACAGAAAAAAAGTAAAAGAAAACAGTAATTACAAGTAAACATACGTATTTCTTTGTATAGAAAATGATTTTATGCAGCAAGGTGATATCACTAAACTGACTAAACCATTCAATAAATTAAAATGAGTTATGTAATGATTTCCATTTCTCATTCTGAAGCTGCTAATGGTTTGCTAAAGGAATGTACACCGAATAGCTTGTAGAATAAAAAGTAAGTAAATGGTGAAACAGAAGCTACATTCCTCTATGCCGATGCTAGGGATACGATGATCGGGAAGGGATCATTAGTTTTGCCGCTCATGATAATAAATTAAGCATCCCTTCATTTCGCTGATTGCTTGAAAGCTACTAGTTTCTCTCCATCTCTCCTCCATCACCACCAGCACGCTACTCCTTTTTAAGAAAGTAACCTTGTAGGAAAACCAACCACCTGAGAGCATTTCAGGCATTAATCAATAAATGAGACTCTAATTTTTACAACGTTTCACCTTTTGGGAAGAAATACCTAAATATGTACGTTACATAAACTTGTACGAGCAGATTGACCGCAGTAATCATTAACCACTTTTTATTGACGTGAAAAACGATTCTGAGGATAATAAGCGTAACTTATCTGGACTTTGACAGCACGCCACGTTGATTACATTTTAGTAACTGATGGTCAGCTACAAATTGGTAATGTTAGGACCACGGCGACCGACTAGGGGGTAATTAAAGAATGCTTGAAAGATTGAGAAGATTTTCTGTGATACATAATGCCAACAACGAAAGAAAATTGCAAAATTTTGGGATCAAAGCCCATGACAAGAGTGGATTACATTCAGCGAATGAAATTGCCTCTCTCGCTGAAAGGTTACTCACTATTGCTATGTAATGATATCCAATTATAGCCGAAAGTATGATAATAACATTAATAATTTGACCAAGCCCAAAAAACGTTTTACTTCTAGTGCGGCACTTCTTTACTTCTTTCCCATTTATTCTTATTACTAGATTTGGAAATTGCAACAATTTCTGTTATGAAATAAACTATAACGTAGAGTCAAACTTGTCTTCAATGTTTGAGCTATAATCTATGACCATGCTTCTGTGAGTGACAAACATCCGCATAAATAATTTTTATACATTTGAAAGTAAGTAAAATAAACAAAGATACTGAAGGTCTTCCGTCTCCTGCAGATAAACTCATTACTTTGCGCGCAAGTCATTAATAAAAATGATTATATTTTTGTTTGACGGTCGACTCGCTTTATGTATCCCATGTCGCTCAATCTATCCGTACGCATGAGTCACCACGAAAATAACTGGTGTATACGAACCAGTGTCACAGTGTAGTAATATATTAGTGCGGTTACACACTTCAGTGATTTCCCTCTTCCTGGCTGACTCGCGTTACCTCCTCACATGGCGGAAGGTGAAAAACGAATTTAGAGTTTAAACTGACATTGCATTGATGGCTTATTCCACTCAAAGAGTTTTATTACTAGATGTTCACACTTCAAAAAAACAACTTGGAAAGGATGCCCTAACCCCAGACAGACCAAAAGGTAGACTGACTCCAGTAAGAATCTTTTACTAAAATGACGGAAGTCGCATTTAACTTTAAAGCTCCCGCTACGTTAATTCTTAGATAAACAGTAATTCTGTTCGAACATAAGTGATAATGCTGGCTCACAACTTTACATGTTCTAATTAATATTTGCATATTGTATTGGGCATATATATCTTGCAGTGTAACTTACTTTCCAAGTTTTATTTCTGGAAGATATTAGCCAGGTGAAAATTTAACCCTGCTATTTATTATCATGTTTTAAGATACAACTGTTCTGCGGTGTTTCTTCCTCTTGGGCAATGTATGACTCCTGCCAGTGTAATAATTTGTTTGCTTGTAATCTCATGTAACTAGAAAGAACTACCTCTATTTTAAGACAAGGATACATTCTCGCTTCAGCTTCTAGGGGAAGGCCTTCCATCATCACCACTCTTGCGTGTTATCTTTTCACTAAAGCTACTGCTTAACAACTCAAAAAAAACATCTAATCGATTATATTGACATGCGGGCCTTTTTATTTATGGCAGTCTGAATTTCCAAAACCATCTTTGAAACTTGACTACCATCATTTATCCCTAACTAGCACATTACCTTCTACTCTTCAAAATGGATTCAATATTTCATACACTTTGAGTCACTAAAATCCAACAGAACTACAGAACATCATGTCAGGATGTAAGGAAAAAATTGGCATTAAAAACAAACACGAGACACAATAACAACACATCATCTATCTAAATCTCCATGTACAACTTTACTTTTGGTACGTTGAAGCCACCAGGCTCTCGGGTTACTTTTTTGGCGTGCCTATTACGCGCTCTCATATGAACTCTTATGAATGTTACCAAACGCCTCTGACAGTAGAAAAAAATCATGAATCGAATAACGTGTAGGAATTTATGTTATGTGAATATGCAATGAGTTTGTACTTCAAAAACCACAACATCACAACATCGTCCTTCTTTTTTTCCTGAGAGGAGCAAGTCGATTGGAAGGAATGATTAATTATTGCCGCACGTAATTAATGACTCTGCATGAAAGATGGCCGGTTAGTGGAATGGCAGGAGGAGTTGTAAAAAAGAACGTACAAAAAAAGGAGAGACGAGAGACACGGAGCGTTTTTATTACAAGTTAGAACTCCCTAGGTCTCTTCGGTGGTGGAGAAGTTTGCATCAATGTATTTTACGACATTTTCTGCGAGCCGTCGTGGCTTGCCTTAATAGTAGTGTAAATGATGCTGATGATGCCAAGTCGATGATGGGCTGATCGTTAGAAAAAAAAGTTGCGTAATTTCAACAAGGGGAGAAATAAATTTGCATTGCTAAATATGGAAAAAGTCACAATACTTAATTTTAAATGACTTTTCACTCCAACCCTTGATGATGATATTATGCCTCAGGTTCTAGAGCTTTAAGATGATTATTTAGGTTTGGTGAAGCGATGCTAATTCAATCAAATACGATATTTTTTTCTGTTAAATATTATGCTTCGAGTTAAATTGGCTGTCGAATTCAAATTAGAGTCCTTGGACAATTATCAGATTGAGTATGCAACAAATCAATGTCGTTGAAGCGAAATAGTAAGAAGGGTAGAAGAAGGACGCATGTTTTTTTTTCTGCGTGCATGCAAAAATGCTCAGGGTATAATGAGATATAATGATCAATTACCGGATTCGTGGTGATCATAAAAGGCAGCCTTTCCATAAGTCCGTGACAAATTTTCCACATAGTCTAGAGAGACAGAAAAAGAGAAAGGATGTGATATACGACATGCAATCTCGACGTGGATAGATGTAGATAAGCAGTTAAATTGAAATGAAACACTAAAGTTATTTTTATAAATGAAAATGCGCATACAGTTGAAATTGTACATAGAGCTGATATTAATGGATGAATTTATTCTAGGAAAGATTTTTTTTGTGAGTAGTAGCAGAAAAAAATGAATAAATTTCAAGTATCCTTACCACTANAAAGATTTTTTTTGTGAGTAGTAGCAGAAAAAAATGAATAAATTTCAAGTATCCTTACCACTATAAGCAGCTGGGTCGCCCATCAAAGCATATCCATTTGGCATATAGCCATTGATTGCTTGATGCGAGTACAAGTCCCTAGGATTGAGATTGTGGTGAGGATGTGAAGGGCCGTGATTTGAAAGCCCATGGTGATGATTGAGAGCCGATGACGGAACTGAATTTGGATTTCCACTAAGTACGCCACCCGGTCCACCTCCCACACTTCCTCCTCCACTACTCGCTCCACTTGCGCTACTTCCTCCACTTCCTGGACCATTTGATGTACTTCTAGAATCCATTAGAGATGATGGGCCATTGGGTGTGACACCACCGCCACCTGGGCCACCGCCATGACCTGCACCGTGATGAACTCCAGGACCACCTGGACCATTCATTGGATACTTGTCTTTCTTCAAAAGGGTCTTCGTTTTACGTCGTGGTCTGTACTTGTAGTCTGGGTGCTCCTTCATGTGAACAGCCCTGAAAAAACAGCAAAAATACAGACGATGATGATAAAATATGAAAAAATGCTATTTCCTTTTATGTTATGCGTCGTTGATTTTTATACTACCGCCGAAACATAAAAAAATTCTCTCTTTGGAAAAAGATACATTAGAAGATGTTTTTTTTTTGTATTTTACAGAGGCGAAATGCAAGCAAAAAGATATAGAAACGCTTGTGAGCTTTCATAATACCAAGTGAACTTCACCTTATTGGATCTCTCAAGGTACCCATATACATTTTTACGCTCTCACATTACATCCGCTTTTGTGTACTTATATCATCCTCACAATATGGATTATTATGATAATAATTTTATGCATTATGCATGTTGAGAGCTTCTTGAATTACGGCATGCATACTCTGTATCATCCTCCACTTCTCCGTTGAATGGAAAGGAAACTGTGCGGCTAAAAGCTATGCTATATTATATTACAAACTGTCATCTCCTTCTTCCTTTGCTACTGGACTGGAATCTAACCAGACGATTTTAAACTTATATGATATTACCTAATGCCCCATTTCACGTCTGAGTTGCTACTTATTTTTTTGCTCTCTGAACTCTCATTCAGAAAAAAAAAATTCTCAATTTAAAAAACCAAAATACTTCTTTCAAGTGCGAAGAAGAATAAGCTTTCTTCTGGAAAAGGGCATCATCTCTTTTAGAGTGCGTAAGTAATCGATATTCTTACAATGTGAAGCTTCTTCACGGGAAAAATGCATCTTTTAAGGAGGTAATTATCCTCATTGTCTTCAATACAAAAGAATCCTTCAACTCTACGGTTGCATTTTGCGTAGGCAAAAAAAATTGCTTTTATTTTTTTGTGCATAAATTAGTTGGTTAAAGAGCCTAAGCTTAGAAATAAAGAGAAGAGTATCAATGAATTATCGTTTTCCTGTCGAACTCTACGGAAAAAATTATTTGGGGCGAAGTGATACCGTATGCGGTCATTTCAGAATGACTTAATTACACTTTTCCTGTGCATTTCACAGATTTTTTTTTCTTCTTTTTCGATTGTAAAACATTCGTTAACATTTTGTTCAGCTCAAGCAATGCATGCATGATTAATATTTATCGTAAAATAATGTGTGGGAATGTTTGGCAATTCAGAAACTATTTCATCTAACGCTATGCATAAGTGATGCAATGTGCAGGTAAAACAGACGCTTTTATATTAGTAATTTTTCTACTAGTTTTGTTCATGTCAAGGAGAACAAGGGGGAACACTGATTAAATCAACATTGACATAGCAAGCTGACAGACTGACTGACATTTGAAGAAAATAAGTGACGGATAGAAATCTACCTTATGCACATAAAACTAGACAGATTGTCGAGTAAACTAAAGTAATACGAAGTGTTTTTGTTTGCCAAGCTATGTACATATTTATTCTCTATGGATAAAGTGAGAGGGAATAAGGCCTTGGCTATAAAAAAAAATTGTCGTGATATTGATGATACAAGAAGCACATGCTATAAAATGAAATCCGGTAGCTTTATGATTATTTACTTTCATGACAATTTCAGCTAAAAATGATCTCGAGTTGAGTTGATTGGCAAACTCAAATGAATAATTGAATAACATCATTATATTTTCTAGCAGTTAGTCCTCCGTCCAATCAGTTAGTACTAGTACTGTCATATAGAAACACTTTAAGAATTGTAGAATTATAACATCTTTATAAATAGCAAGAAATACTGTAATTTTTTTCCCAAGAAGGTAGGCAAGAACATGTACCGTCAACGTCTCTAAAATATTTCATCATTATCACCAGTCTGAATCAGATTAGAGATGACTGGTGAAGTAGCCAGCGTCTCCTTCAAAGCAAGAGAAGGAAAAAAAAACTGAGCTAATCAGTCAAAATTTTTGAGCTTTTTTACACCTCTTGTCCTCCACTACAACATTACTATTACCAAAATGTGTTAGATTTTGTCTTAAATACACCAAGAAAAAAAAATTACGAGGCGGATGGGTTTTGTATGAACGTTGAACATGTAGATGCTAAATGGTTAAAAAAATGAAATAAAAAAATAAATATACAGAAGGCTGACTTCCCCACTGACAGCTTTATCTTTCGTTAAGTTTTCTGTCTGTTTAAGCATCCTACCTGTCATTTCATATGAAGTACCTAGTCCCCGGTGAAGGGAACCTAGACAAAGTTATTTTTTACCTTTTGAATATATTTGCTTTTTAATGTTCCAAGTTGGGTATGTAACAGCGTTAAAAAACTAATTCAAATATTTTTTTAATTTGAATAACGAATTCGTGAACTATTTGAATCTGGAACTATTGATTAGAAGTAAACCGATTAACCTCAAGGGAGGATATGACATGTGTATCTTATCATTCTTATCTTCTAGTGAAACGTATTTGACCGATCATAGATCAATGACCAATTATCAATTTAGGGTAACTAAAGTAGAGGCAGAGTGCGTAAGCAGGTACATTTTGGAAATCATCTCTACCTCCATTTGCATTTTATGCATATCTTACTCATCCGGACGGAAAAAAATAATGCGTAGAAAAAGTCGATGCAAAACTTGAGGATGGCTAATTTAAGATTTAGAAAGTCTCAGTTTTGTTGACATAGATCAATGACCAATTATCAATTTAGGGTAACTAAAGTAGAGACAGAGTGCGTAAGCAGGTACATTTTGGAAATCATATCTACCTCCATTTGCATTTTATGCATATCTTACTCATCCCGACGGAAAAAAAATAATGCGTAGAAAAAGTTGATGCAAAACTTGAGGATGGCTAATTTAAGATTTAGAAAGTCTCAGTTTTGTTGATTTAAAAGGTTAAAAGGTAAACCACCTCCGGGAAGTCAACAAAATACATATCATAAAAGAACATTTTCCTGGAGGTAAGAAGGATGCATGACCTTATTACATAAACTGATCAGAAATTATGGTAAGATTTAACAAGTATATTAATCAAAATCCACGCCCACAGGAAACTCTCCCTAGAAAGCAATTACTTGATAAAAATTGATAAAAAAATAACATACCACAACATCATCCTACTCGACATTAATACTAATATTGACATTGCTATTATTAAATTATCTTAGCTTTACTCGATTAATCGAGGGGGCGAGCAAGGAAGACAAACTAATAAAGCTAATCAATGGTTTTCCGGAAGATTAAATGGAATGAGGAACCCATAAATAATCTAGCAGACTTAGGGTGAGTTAGAGGGCACGTTAATTCAAACCTGACATGTTGTGTAGGAACTTGGAACAGCTAATATATTCATGTTGTATTAGTGTTTACACGAAATAACGCCTCCTCACTACATGGGTTGTTGACATTCCAGGAGGAGACACTTTTTTCCGATGCGCATAGTCATGGCATGTGAAAACGTGTGTCCCTTTTTCATGCTCATGCAATTTTTCAAGATGGGAAGCTTGACAGTAATGCAGAGAAGAACTGCAATCATATCCGCTTCTTTTGAAAAAAATGCTGACACTTTTTGAAACGTTGCCAAAAAAAATATGATTTCTGGAACGTCTCTAACCGACACTGTAAAACTTGATGCAAAAATATTCTCGTGAAAACAAAGAGCATAAAATAAATGCTACCGTTTAGCCATAAAATTTGGATGAATTTTGATTCAATTTATGTATGACATTTAATATACGTAATTGCACGAATGATAGACTATAATAAATAGCAAAACAATGATAATCGCATCAACAACAAAAATGGTTCAGAAAGCCAATAAAATCTGGTGTGTAGGGAATGTAAAAAGAAGCTCGAGGGGAATCAAACTAGATTATTAAGCATATCAAAAACGTATCAATTTCAAGAGCTCATCATTCTTATCAACACCAGGAAAACATGAAG
>JAANSQ010003491.1:0-10035 GCA_036850885.1 Lepidocyrtinus dapeste
GACAGACGGACTCACCAATCTCAATACCTATCTTCGCAATGCTCAGCTATGTAATAAATACTATAAACTGACTATAAAAGTGTTTAAACCTTTCATCATTTGTACATTGAAGTAGTATGATTCTCATCGCTTAACTATACTCATGTACAAAATCCGTTAATTAAACAAAATAAGCATAAAAAATAAACTTTGTGACTAATTAAGTTAATTAATATAAACCTCATTCTGTAACCACAATCAAGATTTATTAAATGCTTATTAACTTTTGGTTGTTGGTTGGTATATAGCCTATTGGCTTGATAACCTACAGTACATAATACAATGAGCGTTCCTATTAGATTTACCCTAAGATTAGTGTAAATTCCAATCAATATTTAGAATTAGTTACAGAAAATGCAGTGTAGGACGTGGGACATGTACATATCTCATAGAAGAAGCCCCAAAACTTAGCAAATGTATGGGTTTCTACAAGGCTGCTCATAATTTGATAAGATTAAGAAAGCTGGTGATCCCACGTACTTTTATTTTTCCATTAATTTCTCCAAGTTGCCTACAATTTGAAACTATACTTTCCCTAATGAATATAGTTGTGGGAAATGAGCATACTCTGGATAAACTTCACAAAACTTTTCCGCTCTTCCCTCTACCCTTTTCTCATTCGTATGTAATGATAATCACGTTATTTCCTCTTATTTACCGAGCAACACACTTTCCCTTAGTATATGCAAATACAAAAAGTACACAAAACTCTCTACTTTCTGATGAGGACAATGTGATACCATAATCATTGCAAATTATTGCTTACATTTCCACAGCAATAAGTATCATGCTGGGAAAGTCTAGGGTCGTAAAGGTACCGGGGAAAAACCTCAGTTTAGATTCCACTTCTACTTTTATTTATTCAGGGAAAGGGCATCGTATAACGTAGTCATTTTACTTTTAGAAGCCTTTTCCATCAAATACTGTTCTGGCCTTCCAATGAAATAAGAAAATGTAATGGGAATCGTATAAAGTTTGAGCGCGTGAACATCTTTTTCCTTTTAGTTTGGCATTTCACAGCCTAATAAAAAGACAAGGGAACTAAAAACAGATAATTTCCAAAGGAGGCTAAGCCATCTCTTAGAAAAATAAAAGTAGACCATTTTTCCTCAGCTGAAAGTGCCATTAGGGTAACGTCGCTCAACACACTAAAAGTTATCGTTTTCTAAACACACCAAATATAATAAGATCAAACATTTTCTATATATTCTCGATCCCTGTTCATAAAATCTGAACTAACATGTTTTTTCAAGGGAGAGTCTAAGCCTGTTCGATTCTCATCCCTGAGATTGCACCTATATAATGAGCATGGGAAAGAATGGATAAAATATGTACATTTTGGCTACCCACATTTCCTCCACTTTCTCCATCCTTTTGTATGGACTACCTTCGAACTACATTCTTTTCTGGTTGTATTGGTAAAGGGTTGAAACGTAGAATTTTCTTTGTACTGCGCCTCCCAGTCAAAGGATTAGAATGTAGGAGAAATTCACAATTTCGTTTAATTTTTTTTCCTCTCTCTTTTCATACCAGCATCAACAGGAGCGAAGAGCGTTCTTGGTACCAACTATCTATTCTACTTTCAAGGGATGTGACTCCAGGGAATATCCATTTTTTTTGGAGTACAGCGGACTTTTTCTCGCAGCGCACAACTCGTACATATGTAACAATCTATTTTGCAGTGCAAATGAAAGGGAAAAAGTGCACTTTGCAATTTTCTCCAAAAAAATGTTACATTCCTATACACTTTCTTCCTTGATTTTAGAGGATGAATCTATCCAAAAAAATATGTGTACATACATCATTTTCCTTATCGCATCCAGGAGAGTAAAGAATCGCCTAAAAACAGGACGGCAAACTAATGTCAAGGGAAGCGAAAGTAAAAATGAATCAGTATTTTTTTCTTTTTCTTCCCTATTCTCCATAATTCCTCTACATTTTTCCCCAAGCTGCCCACATGAAAGACAGACTCACTTTCTAACTCGCCCAACTTGTTTTTTCTAGTTGGTCGACTTGTTCAAAAAAGTTTGGGTGGGAAGTAGGAAAAAGTGTAGCTTTTAAATGAAGAAAAAATGGCTTGAAAGGAAAATGAAAAAGTGGCCTCTTGCTCGGTAATTTCCTAAGCGAGAAAAACGCCTTTAGTCTATGTTTGTGTATGAAGTAGCAGCCATTCGTTCTCATTGAAGTTGGCAGGAAAGAGGAAAATTGAGGGGACGTGATCATCCTAGTCTTTTTACACTACTAGCTTTTTTATTTCTTTTTGTTACCTCTACTGACTTTTCCCCTTTCAAGAAATCCTAGCCGATGACTACATTACTCTAAGAGTAGGCGAAAAGGGGGAAAAAATCATAGCATTCTTGATTCCATCTGATTACCTATTTCAGCATCTCACCGAAAAAAATGAATTGTCTATCAATCACAGCAAAGTTTCTCTTTAATATATCATACTTAAGTCTAAATCGTCATTAAAAATAACGAGCATTCTTCAACTGGTTTGAGAACCGCGGCTAGATCAACATTATCTAAGTAATCGAGATATGTTGGCTAGGCTCCATTCCTTCCATCATTTATTTCTGCCGACCTTTAATCTCTTAGAGAAAATTAGTGTATGTGCTGGCGCGCTTTTCTGATCAAAGTTTTCTTTGAGTTTGATGCCAACATTTAAGCTTTTCACGGATACATAGTATACCTTACAAGAAATTAATTTCGAATAACCTTTATCATCAGAGAGTCTTCCTTCATCCGGGCTTTTCTCTGTGTGTAGGGTAGTAGTCTTTAAAGTTTATCTTTGTCTACTTTCTCTAGTGCTACCTCCTATTTTCTAAATGCAAACTAAAAATCTCGGCGTGATGTATGACTCCAAAGTATCTACCTACGGGACATTATCATTGACTATAGTAGACCGTTTGGTACCAGCCTCTAAGATTGTAGACTATAGAATCTGGATATTTTTCTGGCAAGGGAGTAGCAAAAAAAGGAAGACATTTGATAAGTCTTGCGGAACCACCTACGCTGCTTTTCCCTTTCGAGACGTTGCGTTACAAAGAAGGAACTAATTGAAAGCCGTATCCTTCATAAAGGAGGAAAATATCATAATGGTTTTCCTCTATTAAAAGGCAACAATATGGCAAGCCACTCATTTCCACAACGTTTTCCCTCTGGAGGCATTACATCAAAACTTTAGTCTACAGTAAATTAAGAAATGAATTAGATTTCGTGGTTGGATTTCACTCCTCAAGCATACACACGAACACGCTTTGTAGCGCTTACATTCTTGAGTAATTCTATCCAGAGAAAAATTCGCTGTCTCATTTTTCCTACAGATTCTCTACCACCTCGTTTTAAATTACGTTATACTAGTTTTACTAAAGACTAGGAGATATTATCTTGTCAAACTGCCATCATCAACTTTTTAAATTATGTAACACCTTAATACCGTATTATTTCAGCATTTCCATATTCCCCTACAGTTTTACGCTGACACAACCTTGGAATGTTATAAATAGCACTTTTTTAATTTTAAAACTAATTATTCGGCTAAGTTCTCACGATCTTATCTAACTTTGTAGCCAACTGTTAGACATAAACTTTAACAAGTATTTAAACCGAAGAAAGCACAATTTCAATTTTTGCGAATTTGATAAAATGTTTTCAGAGTAATTTAAAATCATTGGATATGTTTGCTACCGCTCTTTAATTGTTATCGGACAGAAGAAATGCATTTATCGATCATATATTCAAGCATCGAATGAGTCAAGACGTCAAAAACAAAGAGATAAGTAATGAAGATAAGTTTAGGTTATTATTAAAGTTTTGATATTTTCAATTTAGTCTCCTAATAAAACCTAGCATTATTTTAAGACGTGTGATGAAATCTTTGAGAAATGTTTACTGAATTAGGTAGTTTATGCGGTTGGCTTAGAAAGCGTAATATTTTTTCAAAAAATATTCTCCTTTGAATAAGCTCAGTACAGGACAGGCCCTATTCCCTACACGTTTTCTTTAAATATTCTATGGTATTCTTAAGGTTTACAAATGGCTTTTTTCTGTAAGAACTGCTTCTGCTCTTTTATTATTCTCTTTTCGTCAAATCCCCAGTGAAAAATTTTCCGAGGCGTGTAAAATTTCAAGCTGAGATTCACTTGTGCACTTTCATTCTCCGATTTTCCCCTTTTTTTAAATCATTTTGTTTCTTAGGTTACGTAACCCTACTATTATATTCCGGTAATCATTAAAATGCTAGTCTCAATGCAAGCCGATACGCCATTTTCCACCGAAATGTTTGAGCGCTTACATCAAGCTGTAAGTTTCTAACGTTTTTAATTCCCACTAACCTCCATTTCAACCGTCATTTTTCACTCTTCACTCAACCAGCGTTTTAGCTAAGGATCATTCAAACAGTACACTGCCAGTTATTGTCGTAACAAAAATAAGCATGTTGGAATAGTTTACTGATGCGAGGGCTTAGCACCGTTTAGTTTCTTAAATGGAATTGTGGTGACAGTGAATTTTGCCTTGGATTGAGTCACGGGTTTCAGGTAAATTGGCTATCCATATGTACTCGAATAAAATGAATGACGTTCATAAAAATCATCCTTAGTGTCAGCAGGTCTTCCACAGCGATGAATAAATTATGTACGTTTTTTTTATCCGTTGATTAAGTCTATTTTTATTACTAGATCCCAGGCTATATCTGTCCTCCTCCACTAGAGTCTTGGGTATTTTTAGAGAGTCATTTCCCTCGTTTGAGTTGGATACTCCACCGTCTTCTTTTGTTTGTTGGAATGTAGCCTTATTAATTATTTAGGAAATCGATGACGAAGCATTTTTCTTCACTTTCTCCATCTAAACTTCCTACTCTATTTTATTCGTTGTAAGTGGGATTGTTCCCTTGTCTTTTGGGTATTCATCATCTTGTGTACGCCATTGTGAGTTGATTTCCGCTATTCTCAAGACATTTTTTTTGGCACGTCATATCTTCAATGGGAGCTTGTTTCATGTAGTCTGCATGACAAAATCTTTAGATAACTTTAGAAAGCTTAGATTATGGAAGCGTATAAGATTTTGTGACAAGCAAGATGACAAAAACACTTCATTTATTTCCCAAAAGTCTAGAGTAATTTAAGCTTTATGATTCCATAGTATTTTCAGAAGGAAATGTCAAACCAGTGAAAAAGTCTAGATTTGATATTCACTCTTTGATTCTTTCTTGTAGACAGATAGTAAAACCAAGCTGTTTGGCTGATACATCTCTATAATTTATGTTCTCATTTCCATCCCTACTATTCAAACTGTTTTTTTTTTAGTTTTATACTCATCTTCGTCTGTTTAAATAGTGCTTCAAAAATAAGTTTTTTTATGGGGCGGAAGGCGACATGCTCACTTAATTTGTTAAGGAACTTCCTTCATAGAGTTGTACCCCGAATAGGAAAAAAAATTACGTTATACTTATTCCTCTACTAGGCTTCGGCCTCTTTTGACACTGTCGCACAATAAAACACGGTATAAGTAAAGAAACTCAACATGCTTGTTTAGGAATTCACTGAAAATAGAGTAGCGCTTAGAACAGCACATTTACAAAAAATATAGTCACGATGCATAGGAAAAGGGTAGCCTTTCCCTTTTCCTTCCGTTAAATATTGTTTTTCTCCAATGTTCCGGGAGTGTATAGCTAGTGGAACATTTATCGATCAAATTCGCCAGTTTCTTTTTCGCTTTCTAGCTTTCCCTCTGTTTTCTTTTATATGTCGTTGAAAGCTTGAGCGGCACCGTTCCAGCTTGGCTCGCTTTATATCGCTTAATCTTCAAAATTATACTCATTCCTATTTTTATGTTATAGCTATCCACTGTAGGGAATTTGGTTCGGGGAGGAAAAAAAATTACTTTAACTATCGTTACGAAATCTGCTGTGGCTAGATAAACTCCTACTACAATTTTCAAGTTGAGGAGAGTCCCATCCCTTCTTAAAGTTTAGGCATTAGTCAAAAGTATAAAACCGTCAGTACTCCTATCTTCTCTAAATGGGCCAAAGACTGAAATTATCCGTTGTTAGATTCCCCTCCATTGGTACATTCTCTATAGAGAGGAAGGTAACTCTTAAAAACATAGTTTAAAGACGTTGCAGTGATGGCAAGCGACAAAGAATATCTCGCTATAGTTTCACTAGCTACACTAAACACTACACCGCGCTTAGCTAATTAGTTCTAAGTAAATCTATGACACTCATTTCCTACTACTTTCACCACTCAATCCACCTTCATCTCTAATGGACAGTATGTTTCTGGCACGATACACTCACTTCCTAATTTATTCATTGAGGTACTTTAGCAAACCGCTGGAAAATAGGTTATACCCCGTGTAAGGAAGTACGTTAAAGAAACTAGGAAAAAAGTGCACCACTACTTTGTCTTCTCACATCCCTATGCATAATTTCTAATGAAAGTATTTAGTAAAGTACCGTCAAACAATTAGACTTTATTCCCGGTTTCTTTACCAACCTCATTTAGTCTTGATTTGCATGTCTTTAATAAACTGCCTGTTCATCAAGTTTCCATTTTACCATTTCGAAAAAACATCGCGTGACTCACTCCTTTCAATTTTTACAAGACTATTTTCCTCCTGATAAACTAGGCTCCTTAGAGTATCTGAGTATCTCAAGCTCCTTTAGAATCTTGCCGACAAAGCGTAATTACAGTTGAAAAAAGTGTTAGTGAAAAACTCCTTACATCCCTCCATCTCCAGTTTCTATCTTACATCAAAAATTTTGCTACGCTTTTCAACTCTGTTACGCTCACAGACAGTAAATAATAAACGAGTTGTTCACTAATTCAGCATCCTCCCATTCACTTTGTTACAGTGAGAGGAGACCATCACCATTACTCTTAGTTGATGATCATCCCGCTGCCAATGGCTTACATGATTTTACAAAGGACGTACTCAAATGTCCCTCAAATCCCCTGGATAAAGTATGAACTGTCCTAAAGAACAAATCAGGGTATTTAAATAAACACTGAAATTGGAGTATACCTACATTTCACATTCACCATCGCCACTCTGTCCTCAGTCATTGGTTTGTAGGATAGCGAGGGAATGAGAAAGCGATAGCCTCTGGTGACAAGAAGGAATATCGCAGTCTTTTACGATTCCCACAATGCCCTTGTAAATAAACTGATTCATTCGTTCCTTCATGACATAAAAGATCCAATATGCTTTCTCTACACTTTACTCCATACGATGGGAGGAATGAAGCCATGGAAGCTAGACTTTTGTTAAGTGCATAGAGGAAAGTAACAAACTGCGTGAACTTTTTCTCGCCTTATCAAATACCTAGAGAATTAACTTGTTTCTCTTTACCCTCCACGTCAAATCACTGACTTGTAAGGCTTCATAAAGTTTATAACTTGACTCATACACTCTTGTAAAGAATGTACAGGGGTGCGATGCACATTTATTTATTCATTGGATGACTTTCACAGCACGCACTCAGCCCTGATTTTAGATATAAGGCTACATCTGTCTCCTTTCCTGGCACGTTTTAACCTACCAACACTTTTTAAGAAACGTCAAGCCTTTTCATAAGAAATGGGACACTTTATCTAGTGAACTTGTCTCATATCATCATCAAAGGGTGGAACTTCGTTGTGTACAGATAGTTTATAAAATTAAGGTAGAGAAACACGTGGATCAGTGGTTACTCATATCCTACAAAAAAATTATGAATTGTGGGCCTTCCTCCCCCAACCTTTTATTTGTAGCTCGGAGTCTTAGTGAAAGTCAGTGACACAGCCACTTTCTTTTTGCCGACTGAATAGAAGAAAAACACTGGCCAGGGAAAAGGCAGCAGGGAGTTGGAATCGAGGGAAGGGTACACACAATTCACTTTTTGCCATGAGATAGTGCCATACGTGGAAACAAGCGAGAAACGGTAGGCAACGTTTCCAGCGTACTTTCACTTAAGCCACACCAGAACAAGGAAGACCTAAGCTAGACAAGCATTCATACATTTTCTATTCTTCCTAGCCAATACCAGTACGTACACAAACGCTAATATTTTCTTCCCTCCAGATCCCTTCGCCAGAATAAAGCGTATCGTATGGAGCGTATAGTACACAGTTTGGATTGCAAAGCCAACGAACTTGTGCATTCTGAGGCTCATACGTGTACTAAATAAATTCCTTTTAAATGTCTAAAGTCAGTTTAGTGTTGCACCAGTGGAAGAAAAAAAAGTCAACATGTTCTCTACAGAATGATGATGGTTTGGAGGATTCTAAGGGTACCATGAGGGCCATACCAATAGCTTCCTACAATCTTTTCCCTAGAATCCCATACTATAACTTGTTAAATAACCTTATCGTCATGACAGAGATTCGATTTACCAGTTTTAGACTTCACACAGGGTTTAAAAGCATCCACAAATTTTTACCCATGAATCTGCGGCCAAAATTTATGTTCGTAGGGGTTTTCATCTTACACGGGAAACTATCCTAATTTCTAGGATTTTCAAGATTCACTTTTTCAAATCATGGTTTCCCTCCATGCCACCAACTATGTTTAGTCAAGTTTTCCAGTGTATCCTTGTCCGTTAGATTTTGCACGGGAGAGAGAGAGAGAGAGAGACCACTTCATTACATAGTTTGACAAAATCTTACGCGGGAGGAAAGCACGTTATAAGTACCACAGTAGCTTAAACTAGATCACTCCCTTGCCAGAAGAGAAAATGAATGAATCTATTTGAGCCTTTCTAGAGAGCATCGATATCATCATCACTAGCTTTTCTGACTCTACTCCAACTTTCCTCAAAATTGCTTTCCAGCTATCCAAAAATTCTACTAGGATGTTTTCCATGTTCAACCAACATGCTTCAGTAAAGAACACAGTTGAAAAAAAGAAAACTTGCGAAAACGTGTGCTTTTCGATATAACCAAAGCAAAATATTTAGGTATGTTTTCATTCATTCCTATCGTCTCAGCGATTTGGTATGATTCAAACAAAAACTAAGCCTGTGTTTATTCGCTCCATTGCGTTTTTTTTCTCCTTCTCTTATCACTCTCAAGACTTTTGCATAGGCTCATATTCCTCCTGAAGAGTGTAGTTTCAACGTACCATTTAAAACATCTCAGTTTTGGAGTTTGGAGTGTCTAAGCAATTTCATTTTGTAACGTATCCATAGCCCAGGAGGAGTGCTGCTTAAAATCCATCCGTACAACCAGGTTTTATCCGTTTAAGCGTTTTTACCATTTAAACATCCAACATTACTTCACATTGAGTGCCACACGGCACCTACGAAACCGCTATTGAAGCTAAAGACCTACTTTCCTACTTCACAATGCTAAGGCGGAATAGGAGTTGTCGACCAGGAGTAGAGAAAAAAGTGTTTTTACTCTATCCGACCTCTATCATCTTCATCATTCTTTTTCCAGAGACAGGACATGCACGCCATGGAAAAGGAGCCTAGCTAAAAATTCAAAAAATGCCTTTTTGGCATGTACACCAGAAATAGCATTTCCTTTTTCCTCCACATATTATGCTGTTGCTCCAGTATTTCAGTATTTCCTTAGCTGGAATAGAACAGTTTGTATATGAAGGCTTAAATGGAATAAGACTAACAGACTGGATAATAACGCTAATGGCTCTAGTTCTGGTAGTATTTTTCCTTCCTACTAAGTTTCCTACTTTCCTCCAATGTTTTTGGTTTCCTCACGTGCAAGAAATAGATATTGGTGTACGCCAAACAATGAAAAATGTATGTATGGATGGAGTTCATTCTCTAAAAACAATCCGATGACTGTCCACCCTCACCTTATTTTCCCTAAGGTTGGGTGTACACGGGAGTAAAACCCACGTCCCAATTTCTTTCAAACCCACAGAACCTGAAATGAGATAACGTTTGACGTGAAACTATTAAATATATTCCTAGGAAGAAGCTTATCATTACAGAAAAACGAAAGGGAACAAGTCCCAGAATTAGGAGCTTAAAAATGCTCTTACAATAAAGAA
>JAANSQ010003492.1:0-10034 GCA_036850885.1 Lepidocyrtinus dapeste
CCTGAGTTGAGCTACTGATGATAATAGCTTAAAAAATTATGGCATACTTCAATTTCTTGTTGGAAAATATATACAGAGTATGATGGGATGTACGAATACATGGTGAATTTGTACGTGGGTAGTAATAAGAGTATATTATTTGTATTGTGTTGCTAGAGTGGGAGTGAGAAATTCGCGACATGAATGTTATTATCGACAGGTTGACTATTGTCAGGCCAGAAACTCATTTGTTCATTCACCAAGAGTTTTTATCGTTCATTTCCTTTTTGCGTTGGTGGATTGGATTGCATTGTTCATTTTGCAAAAAAGGGTAAGGAAAAGCAATGTGTAGAAAATTAAGAAAGTTTATGGACCACACTAGCCAACTTCAAGCTTCCGTCTTAAATTATTTGGCAGAAACGTCCTAAACAAAAAAATCCAAAGTCATTATGTACGTACCTATTCCCGCCTTAAGTGATTTAAATTGTATTAAAAATCCCTGAGCATGAGTAGTTTTAAGATTTAGCGATAAAGTTAATTGACTAACGGTTGGGATTACCATATGGAAGCAGTTTAGGCGAATTCATGCAGCTTCTAAAGAACGATTCGAAGATTCATTTAAAATTCTTTTTCTGGTGGTCTATTATTCCTCTACGTCGGTGGCGTAGTATATAATCCCACCATGAAAGGGTCAAAAAGATTCTGTATTTTCATAAATTTCATATTTTTTTTGCATAGAGCAAATTCCAAGAGGCATGGTAGATAATATGTTGAAAAATAATGATATGTAGTAAAATTATATGCAAGGTTTACTTTACATTATTATTATTGGTCATAAATCCAATAACGTGCTTATTTCGCCTAACGTACGTGAATTAAATTGTTCGTGTTGGTAACACTACTACTTATACATGTTTTTGAGAATCCATTATAATTTTACAAGGCTAGAACAATACACCAAGACAACTGTATATTGTATGGTATCGCCATCATCATTATTATAATCATCATTAGGTATTATTATTATGGACCTTTCATTTTTTACCCTGGCTCTAGACTAGAGTAGGCTTGGCGGCATACCCTTTTACTCTGATTATATGAACTGAACTATGGCGGAATTAGAGCAGAAGCCATTCATTTACTTGGCCATGTAATTAAAGAGAAAATGTTAAAATTGTTTATTGAGAGACCGACCCATTGTGAGAAAAGATTTCCTCTGGAGGAACGCAACAACCTATAAACTCCCAGTTTTATTTATTGTAAGGCGTGACTATATACAAAAATAGGGTTACATTGTAACCTATTGTTACATATCCAATGTAGTAAAATTTGCGAAAGAAATTACTTTGCAATAAGTACGTATCCCTGAAGAGAAAATATTTCAACGGTTGGTCTAATGAATTTGCCTTTGGCTGCCGTAAACATAATTTGTTAAATTATATTACCCCGTCAAAGGAAATTTAAAATGAAATAACTTTAGCTCAGCATTTCAGGGGAAGAAAGGAACGCATATCCTACATTTTTATGTATAGATTAAGTATTTGTGTATAGACTGGATAAAATATGCATATAGAGAAACCTCAGGGGTAAAGATTCTGGTAAAAAATATATTTCAACCTGAAACAATGCTCCTATTAATTTGCATTTTTCATATGCAAAAAAACCAACGACCTCATAAGAACACGTACTAGTTTTTTATTCTTTCTTCCAGTCAGTGCTGGAAATAGACGGCGATTGATGTTGGGCGTTATTGAATGAAGTCTGTTTTCCTTTGGTTGCAAAAAAGGCGGAAATCATAATAATTTTTTTTCTTTGGGTCAATTACTCCCCAACGGGCCGATTGACGTGTTGGCATAGAACATAAGAACGCATATTGCGTTTCTATTTTCTGAACAAAAGTATTTCACGTAAGAGAAAGTGTACCACACATTTCCCTACATATCTACATGAACTTTCATGTAAATTTTTTGATTCGTGTGGTGCGTGGGCTAGTACAAAAATAATAGAAATAATAATTATCCTTTTGTGCCTTCACATCAAAAAGCCGCTCACTTGTTAGAGCCGTCCGCTTGTCAAAAGTTTTAATTACGCAGGGATCTGGAACGTGACGCTCTCATTTCACTCATACTTTTCTTAAAAAACAAGCCCAACAAGAGAAAACGGAGCAAACAAAAGTTTGAAAGTAACCTGAAAAAGCACAAAAACTCGTACTAAATAAAACAAAAGTGGCCTGATAGTTTTATACAAGTTTATTCTACTCTATATGAATTAGTTATATGAATTCGGACTATAAACTGAAACGGCGAGTTATGCTGGTATCATATCATGACTCCAATTTATTATCATAATACATCGTGTCTGGACTTTAGTAAGGTCTGAATGACGGTTTTTACGTGCGGTATCTATCATCTTTAATTGAAACCGTATCGTATCAATCTCCTTCCAAAGTTTTGTGCTTTATTAAATATTCTTACTTCGTGTCCTTGTTTGAAAACATTACCTTAGTCAATTAAATTCATTCTCTTCTGTCTGAATAACCGTGTTTGTAGTTTGTAAATAGGACATGTTAAATATTACACAAACCTTAGCTAAGTCTCTATGGCTGAGTTTATAATGCATGTGATAGACGTAATAGATAAGAAAGGGTACAACAATCTTGGATTTGGTGGGGTCTTTGATCAATCATGAGTTTCAAAAAGTAGGCTTACAATTTTACCACTTGTCCAGGAAAAAAAGCACTGCCTCATGCGTGCACTTTGTTCAAAAGGTTGTTGCATTGCATTGTGTCTCCACGAATATTTACGATAGCCCATGCTCATGGGTTCAAGGTGACATTGATGTATTTCCTGGGAAAACGCAAATAAAAAATGTTCTAGTGACTGGGCCAGCTGTCTTTTCTTAAAATATTCCAAAAAATGGGGTATATAAGATATAAGGTCTGATTTTGACATTTCCAGCATTTCTGCGTATCATGGGAAAATGAGGGGAAGTATGTCCGCCACACATGTCGCTCAAACATTTATGGAGTTTTCCCTGAAACGGTCAGCTTTTTGCAGCAATCAATTATTCCCATTATATTCAACAGACGAAATAACACTTTCGTAGAAAATTTTCTGGGTTAGTTGGAAAATTAAAAATAAATAAAATATTTTTTTTTAAAAGTTCCAAGTAAAATTTCGCAAACTTAAATGAAAAGCTTTTTGGTTTATAAGCTACTTGATAGTTAGGTACTTACAAAGCCTTTTTAAAAGCTGTTTGCTACCTACCTAAAAAATTTATAGATATTTACGTATGTATTTCATTTTTCGCTATCATTTGAATGGTATCAATAGTCCACCAAGGAAAAATTGTTTTGATCGGAGCTTGTATACGCGGCGGGTAAAAATGTTAGAAAATGGTGATTGATCGTCCTAGTTTCCTCAATAAGAACCGACACGTCAGCTGTCATTAAAGTGTTAAAGGCCGCTAGCGTGCTTTTGTTGGCTGACTGACTGACTAAACTAAATACATGCATGAGCAGCATAAACATACCTCAGGCATTCTATTTCTTTTTATATTAGGCATACTTCCTTCCAGGATACTACCTAACTATACTTTTTTCTTCAGAGTCAACCATGTTTTTTGCAAAGTAGTTGGCAAGCCGAAGAAAAAAGGTAAGGTAAACTGCTTTTTATTGATTACTTTCTTCGTGGCAGCAATACAAGTTAAAAAAATCTTGTGTCGTAGCGCTACCTCCTTTTTCCAGCAGCGCTTCTTTATGTTGGTTTCTTTTCTGGGAACTGGTTTTTTACCTGTTAATAACATAATATGCACTTAATATACATATGAACATTCATTCTGGAATATTATAGTAAAAATATGGAGCTTACCTATACTCTCTGGAAAAGAAAAGTCGCTTTCACTATTACAAGTATTTATTTTTCTCAGGGATTTCCCCTAGCACTTTCACTGCTATTTAAGAAATATTAATAATAGAACATGAGCATATCTGATGTTTTTCTGTGGCATTTTCTGCAATATGCACATGATAGATTAGGATGCTAATACTGAGAACATGAAAGAAAGTCATGCAATATAATATCATTTAAACGATGATTTTCGTCAAGTTCCATTCACGCACAATAAAATCCAAACAAGGTTCTTTTCAAGCATTCTCATATCATTGACAGCATAGGTTCACTTAATAGGTAAAAAGCCTTGTTTGCCTGTCATTTGATAGGAAGATTATGAGCATTTTAATGGGCATTTATGAAGCTGTACAGAAGCACATTTCTAACTTGGCTAAAGTGAAAGAGTGGAAAACTTTATCGAAATCATACTTTCGTGAACTGTTTAAAATGTATATAAATAGGTACCTGGGCTAAGTATGCCTAATATGTTGAAGTCATTTCGCTTTTATTTCCCTCCTGACCTTCCTCATATTTTATTTCCTCCTTCCTGAACTCTCCGTTACTATAGTGTTTTTTCGATTTTTTGACTCTAGGCCACCGCTGGATCAAATGCGAGGAAATAATTGGGAGAAACTTTCTACCCTTAAGCGAATGAATCGAGCATACTGTTTGTATGAACTGGTGGGGAAGGTGCCTTAAAAAATATGCCAATTATTTTATAAATTTTGATAGTCAAACTGGAAAGGTTATATCAACTAGGTTAAATCTATAACACACTGTTGGACTACTGGCATATATTAGGAAATAATTGGGAGAAACTTTCTACCCTTAAGCGAATGACTCGAGCATACTGTTTGTATGAACTGGTGGGAAAATTGCCTTAAAAAATATGCCAATTATTTTCTAGATTTTGATAGTCAGAATGGAAAGGTTTTATAAACTGGGTTAAATCTATAACACACTGTTGGACTACTGGCATATATTATGCTTTAAAATGTGTTATGCTTAAGAGATTAAAATACTCTAATAAAAGAAAGTAAAGGCCCATAACCCAGCAAAAAAGAGAAGAACCTACTTTAGCATTAGATTCACCCATTTCGGTGCTAAAGAAAAGGGTTCTTTTTTCAATTTCGTTATTCGGACGAGGTCAGGTATAGCAAATAAAAATAAAATAAATAAGTAATGAATTTGGGAAAGTGATTAGATGAGGTAGAAAAGGAAATTGAGTAGATCAATATACTGTATAGCTTTAATATGTATAAGTATAAAGGCATTACAGACATTCCAACGTATACCGAAAATCTCTTTTGGCAGGAGTAAACTGCAATAAAGGATCGCACGTTTTAATACAATTTTTATTTCTATTTTTCTATACTAGAAAATAAAAGTTAGAGTATGGTTTATTATATCGATCCCATCGTCTGGTTGCTTTTCATACCTTCGAAATTTCTTGTACGACGTGTTTTGCTTCACTGCTCATCCTTTTTAGACTCGATAACTATAAACATTGAAAAAGTTCCGTGTACGCTTTTGCTCCGTATGTTTGCCCTTTTTGAAGCGTGAGCTAATCAAAAAACATGAAGAAAATATTCATTACCCCAAATTTTCCCCTTCGGACGAGTTTCCTCATGAATCTGAAAGTAGAAACTTAAATTATAATGGCGTTCTTTTTTTCTTCTTTATATATTTAACTGGCAAAGGAAGTCATTGTGAGTAGTAAGCTTTGTGCAAAATAAGCATTCATGATACTACACAGTGAGCAAATAAGAACAAAAAATTTTTATATCCAGCCCCAACTTCTGTTACTTTTTAACCCTTGTTTGGCTCTGAATGTTATGCATACATAAAGTAATTTAGAGGAATGGTTGGTGGATTCCAACCAACCTCATATTTTTCTTAGAGTTCTTCGCCCTTTACAAAAATATGGTTTTCCTGTAATCATCCTAGAATAACTAGAGTACCCTGTATGCGCGCTTACGTTAGCGTACATTATAAAGGGTTCTTTTTTCAACATTAACTAAATCGCATATTTTTCTTTTTATATATTGGCACTTTGAAAAACCGGGTAGTATATTCCAACAGCGGGGAGGTTGTTTTTTGGAGTTTTTTTACAGTTTCTTATTTGCCCTGCCCTGTTTCTTCCTTGTCTATTTTCTTTTTTTTTGTGCCACTTTCTCCTTTCTTTTTGTTTCTTGATCTTTTCTCTTCTTCACTGCCATTTTTTGGAAAGCTAACTAAGAGTAAGTGGTGGAGCAAGTGAAGAGAAAAGTAATGATAAGGTAGTGTATCCAACGCATAAGATGCCTGGTTACCTACCTGACTAGGTTGTTCTACAGTAATCAGAAAAAAGTAAATGCGAGCTAGACAGCATTTACCAACCAGAAACTTAGTTGTTCTACAGAAGTAAAGTAATTTCTCTGTCTCTCGCTTTTCTTCTCTCGTGTCATCATTATATTAGAGTGGTGACAAAAATAAGGCTGTAAGTAGTAACTCTAAGCCAAGGGAGAGAATAACGAGGTGACCGAGTTTGCCATCAGGATTGCGCCACTACCGCCACCATCATCATCTTTCACTTCATTGTCATCATCATCACCACCACCACCAGTTTTCTTTTTGCCTCTTCTGGAACAAAAAGAGTTTGGAACTGGAAGTCATTTACTCTTATGACTATGCTGTTGCTTACTTCCTGCAAACTTTCTCTTTTAGCGTACGACATTTCATACCTTTGATACAGCTCTAGTTTTTTGACTCTGCATCGTATGCGCATCTATTTCATGTAAAACTGTGCTAAATCCCATTGTCTATATTTGACCAGCAAATGTTCAACATTTTTAGAATCTTATGTAATGCAAAGTTATCCTCCAAAGTAAGATACAGTAGGAAGCACTTTCACTAACATTTGTTTTCATTCAACTGTGCGTGCAAATGGGTTTCTTCTGTCTGGCTAAAATGAAACACATTCTCCATTTGGAGACTCTTGCTAGGTAGTTCTCTATTCCTCCATTTTCAGCAAAGCCTAGTTTTGGCTAGGAGGAAAACATGAAAATGCAAAATTGTACGCTTAAACTGTAATATCACACAGGGCAACAATGGAAAATTCCTTGGCAGTATAAGTGACCAATATAGTACTGCCTTTTCAAAGTAACGTAACCCGCAGCATGTAATCATGTTTTGTAGGTCACTCAATTCACAAACTACAATACGATCAAGATTCGATCATAAAAATATAATGCAAACAGAATAAGAAGAAATAAAATATATTTCTTGTATTGCAAAAGTCGCGTCATAATAATAATGGGGAAATTGCAATCTTGTTTGCACAGCTATTATTGTTAGAAAGCATGGGTATTTTTTTATTCTCCGAGAATGTCGAAAATAGCATGCTGATGCGAGTGAACGAACACACATTTTCTGCAGTAATGAGGAGAAGGAGCTAGTAAACAGCAATAATATCTAATGGCTTCCTGTTGGAACACTCAGAAAATGTAATAGCGTTAACAAAGGTATGCGCCTGGAGTTTCCTGCGTCTTACATAAACAAAAAAAAGCAGAGGAAAATGTAGTGCCATAGAAGAGTGAAATGGCTTGTAAGTAAACTTCTCACGTTTCATACTGTGCGACGTATTATTTTGGAATGATTATTCCATGAAACAGTAATGCTTGGATTGTCGTTCACTTCTACTAATGCCTCACTAAGGTTTACCAGTGTAGTAAAGATCTATACAGTTGTTGAATTTAAAATGGTACATCGCGTAGGGCATACTTACGCCGTATTCTACGTATGATTGCTCCCTCTCGTAGGTTTCATAGTTTGAATGTGGCCTTCTCAAGAGTTTATCAAAAAATAAGGTATAGCGTGCAAGAAAGCAGTTTCTTCATATTTTCCTACATTTGGTGGAGCAAACGAGGTAACTGGAGAGATGAAAAAGTAGCAATTTTTCCTTTGTGTATCATTATTACTATTACCAGCCAAAATTATTAAGAAAGAAAAATTGTGAGCGAATGACGTGCTGATGTCTTGTTTCACTTTTTTCTTTTACGCATCCTGTCGGTAATGCGGCCCTTTACGCACACTCTGTTGGCTGTAGTTTTTTAGTTTAGTTTTGCGAATTATTACAATGATTGGAGCTTTTTCTTAAAATTCATGGATATTGCTTAGATGACTGATTATTTACTGTCACCCTGAAATAAATTTGAGAACTTTGGAATTTGTTGGGTGCGACAAAATAAATAAAATAAACTTTTACCGATTCGTAGATATAAAAGCTATATTCTCAATGCTCAAGAAAGTACATAATGAAAGTAAAATTTATTATGCAATAACTCAGAATCAAGTGGACTGGATTACAGGGAAAAGACACTTATGAATGGTTACACACTTGCTTTTAAGTTTGGTGATCGATCACTAAGAAACCACTGTTGATGATCATGGTTTTAATGTTTCTTCAATGCCCCACATGAAATGGAGCCCCTTTGCCTAAAAATCCTACGAAACTCAGCCTTCTTTACTAATATGGTTCGCGATTAACAGTAAGAAGGTATAGTATGTCCATATAAAGTCGTAAACATTTCCTGTAATCATTTAAATTATTCCATGCCTTCAGTTCTAATGTTCCGTGCAATATTTCATATTTCATTGGAAGTGGGTCATCCTAAACAATCGGACAGGAACAGGACTGCACATGGTCTCAAAGATTCACAGTATCTACACCTATCTACAACAACAATATTAAATGAGCATGAAAACTCGCTATTTTTTAGTTATCCAGTTCATGCATAAAGAAGTAAGCAGAGTATAGCGAATTCTTACCTTTGAAGCTGCACCTTAAGAAAGCTAATGCCCAAAATCTAGGTACCCTTTAAGGTTGGTGCAGATGTTTACAAAAAAAATTTTAAGCAATTTAAACACATATTTCAAGAGGGTTGAAACGTGAGTGCTGACTTTTTTGTTTTGTTGCTCAGAAATGTATGCGGAACATGGAATAAATCAAGCTTGAATATTACATGGAAAAATTCCATTTAGATTTTACGTATTGCTGCTGTTATATCAACGAAAACTAGGGTTTCCCATTATCACTGCGTAGTCCAAATTAAAAAGTGATGATTTCGTTTGGAAAAAACGTGATCGATGCAAAGAAAAACCAGAATTGGCGAAACCGTCATCAAAACACAAGTCGTAAATGCGCTTCAAGCAAAAACCTTTAATAATATAACATACGATCTAATCAATCTCAAGGCCATTTGCTGGAAATACCCTCGACTAGTATTAGACCCAATGCAGCTTAATTTTAATGTGCCCCATTCCAGAATGTATCAAATTATTTATAACGTGAAATAATAGTTAAATTATCTTCTCTTTGGGTATAGTGAAATGAATAATTTCAATTTGAGCAATCACTAACATAATGGATCCAAATCAACAAACTACAATACATATTAGTTTACCCCAGCAGCTGAATCGCCAAAGGAAAACCAGATAGTTCCATGCGTTCTCATAGTAATGAAATTAATATTTGAACTCAACATACAAATTTTGGGAGCTTTGGAGCTAGGGTAAATTTTCATAATCCATATCTCTATTTCCTCCATTAGTGTTCTTTACTTCTCTATCCCCTTTTTCATAACAATGGATAGTGAAAGTGAATACCAAGAGCAGTCGATCGAACCCAAGAAAAACCAGCAACGCCCTATTGACTTGAATTTTATTCTCCACAAATTTGGTTCAGCACACAAGAAAAGCAAATGAAAGAAAAAGTATTTCATAGACATACATTCTTATAGTTATCCATACTTGTTCTTTTGACTTAGTTACTCTACATTGATAGCAGTAATAATAAGAAAATAAAAAGTATCAGGTTTTTATGGTGTGCACATACCTACTATACAAATGTGTAGTCCATTCCATTTACCTTCTGCAAAATTCTAATGCTACAGCGTTCGTCTTTTTTTGAATTGACGAAAATGAAAAGAGAGAAAGAACATGGCTGTTTTCTCTTATTTTCCTTCGTTATCCTGGTTTTTTCTCACTCTCCGCCCAGATCCATAATAGTAGCCCCTTTATTCATGAAATTCTTTTCTGAAGGTAGTATTGAAGAAAAGGAAAGACCTTCATGCGGAAAGAAGATAGATTACTTTTTCAGACCGAGAAAGAAAATGAAAAAAAAAT
>JAANSQ010003493.1:0-10034 GCA_036850885.1 Lepidocyrtinus dapeste
TGACAGTGGGAATTTTTGGCGTGGGTGTTTTTGCCATGGGTATAATTTACCGTGGGTATTTTTGATCGTGGGTATTATTGATCGTGGGTGCAATTGAGTGGGTATTTTTGGCGTGGGTACAAAATCTTTCTTCTTCTTCTTCGAGTCTATCCAGCTTGTTAAATGCCGTGATTGTGCATATTATACTCTCCCAATGAGAAAGGTTCTTTACGTTCTTTATCTCCGCCGAAAATGGAAATTAGGTAGTGGAAAATTCGTAAAGCCAAATTCTACCATTTCATTTGTGATTCTGATTGAATTACTTATAGTACTCGCTTGCTTTTTGCCGAACAAATGCCCAACGAAAATTTAATAATGCATTCGATTTTGAGTAAACTTCAATGTATTCCAATGCCAGAAATCTTTTTTTACGAGGCGTACACTTCTCCACAAGAGAAACAAACGGTAAAGAATAGCTCCGACATCTGAAAGAATTTTGAGGGAAACGAGAGATGACAAAGGGAACACAAAATGAACTAAGTATATCGACATAGGCCGTTTCCTGTGATATTTTCCAAATAAAAGCCATTTTTTCGTACGCTCTGTGACGCTAGAGTAAATGCCGTATTTACACTCGCAATACAAAAGTGTATTATTTGTGCTCCAAGTAGGACCATATCAAACGAGCCGAATTGAAAAGGGCTTTTTAAAGATAGAAAATTTAGCTCGCCCTTAATTAATTTTTTAAAAGCTTGTACGGACCGAATTGATCATGGATAAGTTATTTGGAGAGAACAAAATGATTTATTTCTAAAGGATAAAGGAAGCTTGTCTAAAAGTTTACATTTTCCTCACTGTTTTGCTCATCTAAGCCCCTCAAATTAGAAATGGTGTTTTCTACAGAAGTAAATGATTGGGAGTGTAAATAAACTGTGGAGTATAGCATTACTTAAACGTCTTATTTGGAACAACGGATTTCTCCAATTTATTTCGTCAAGCGGAGAATATGGGAAGGATTGATTCCTACTTTGGTGATACAGAGTGTACGCTAGTGATCACGATGGTGATGATCATCATCATCATTCTTTCAGTTGCTGTTCCAAGGAAAATGGTTTTTTATTTGGAAAGGAGAAAAAATAGACGCATTGTCAATTATTTGGCGTACTTTTTATCGTTTTTGTGATTTCTTGGGAGAGACTTTGTTAGAAAGTCACGACACGGTCTACCGTTACATTTAAGTAGGGAGAAGGAGTGGTGAAAGGTGCATAGATTTATGAACACTGTTGGTCCGTATCTTTGTTCGGGTTGAGTGTGTGATGTGATGGCTAAAGGAAAAAGTTGTTGGCAACCTTCTCTCCAAAAAAAAGAAAAGGAAAAAGGAGAAAGTGTACCGCTCAGCGTTTTATTCTTGGCTAGAGAAGAAACTGTGGAAGCATTTGTTCCCTTAGATAATAAGACACGGTACGTTGTTCGTTGTTGTACTTTGCAGATGGAAGATCTGATAAAGGCAAGGACAATGTGGGGGGGAAAGTAGGATGCTAGGAAAACTCTACGATTTGTTTCCAAGAGCCAAAGCCAAAATGGAAAGATGAATGAAAAATGCATTATGACAAGACATAGATTAGATAGCCCTTTTAGTCTACACATAGAAATCTTTTTGCAATCAAGTTACCTCTTTCTCCAACACTTTTACTTTCTCATCCAAAGCAATCTTATGCATCATAGATGAGCGAGAAAAATAGAAAGTGACGACTACTACAAGAAAGAAACAACTACAACTAGTAGAGAACTAGTATAGATGTAGAAGCTAAGGTGTGTTCCTGACATGTAAGACCTGACCTGAACTAGAGTCTATGCAAAACTCGGCTCTTGCATTATACAAAGACTGAGAAACTTTCAGAGTCTATTTGAATCAAGGAAGTTGAAACACAAAATTTGTTTTGATGATGAAGCAACTGCACCACTTAAAGCTACAAATGAAAAGGAACATGGAACTTGGTTATTCATGAGAGCACAAGGAATTAATGGCAGAGAAAAGAAAATGTTAGTTTGTAAAGGAAAACTTGGACTTGCTTCTGATTCTGATGAAATTCGGTTTGATGTATTGGTACGTATAAGATAAGTAGCCTATGCACAAGGAAACGTTTTCCAAGAAATGGCGAAATAGCTTGAGGGAGTTGTTTACGCTCACATGTTCATTTCAATGTACAGATTCATCTCGTTGTTAAGTTTTTGGGTACGAAAAGAGTAAAAACTTGTCTGGGAATAAGTAGTTATCCAATTTATTACATGTAAATCAAAGAGTAAATCAGACTTTTAGATTCTGCACAAAGTTGCGACTCGAGGAGACAAGGAGAGCTAAAGTTTAGCTTTAGCTTGCTGACTCCTGGAGAAAATAGTAAATAGTTGGTACACCACAGGAAGGAAAAAACATGCTGAATTTTACGGTCTAAAAAATGAACACCATTTTAGTTTAGCCGAGAATTTACAGACTTAAAAATTTAACAAAACAAAGGAAAGTTACTGTTCTGGGAAAGTGGAAGTGCAGTCTCATTCCGTCAGAATCATGCAAATGTAGTAAAATAATGGGATGTATTGCACAAGTCTGTGTGATGACTTGAGGGAAAGGAAAGTGGCGGAATGTCATCATCATCCGCATGTACTATGCTGACGTTTGTCACAAGGAAAAGTCGGACTTTGAGTAGATCCATTTAGGAAGAGCGACTCCGGCTCAAACACTACCTTAGTTTCTCTAAAAGCCTCCATATGAACAGAAACTTTGTGACGGAGAGAGAAAATAGGGAGACAGGAACCTCGTGTGTGTCCGTGTCACTGACAGTGACACCATCCCAAGAAGGGCTCTCGGTTGCGACACAGATAGTGTAGAAACAAGATATGGAGATGGGGACACGACAAAAAGCGAAACAAAATGTAAAGAAATAGCTTCCATTTTCTCTTGGAAGAAAAAAGAGATTTTGCAGATGTTCTAAAAATAATGTCTGGAAAAATTCCGCTTCTTGTTTTGATTTCTGTATTTTCTTGCTTGTCGAGTCCTTCCTGTCATACTATTTGTGGATCCTTGATGTGTTCACATTACTAAGCTTTTTGCATACGTCAGTGCAAACAAAAGAAATGGTAGAAGCCTGCCTTTCCCAATAGAGAACGTGCACACACTATTCTAAATTGTTCCTGGAATAATTTGATCATCTGAATGGTCTTTCATTCCTATAAGATTATCTGGAGGATAGCAGGCAACTCCTTACTCGTCTGAAGGACTTTGTTTTAAGAAAAGCACGTGTGATGATTTTAAGAGCAAAACTGGAAAACAGCTTCCATATTCCTGAAAACTAGGAAGACTAATTACCCCAGGAACTATATATCGTTCCATGTTTTCATAAGCGAGTTTAGCATGTACGGTAAGTTAGCATGATTAGAAATGTAGATTTTGGTAGGAAGAAGGAGTGATATTATTCATGGGTACTTATCTCCAAGTGAAATGTTATTTCTCTCAAAGTGACAGGCGGGATGATGGAGGACTCATCTAGAAGAAAAGCTTTTGTTCCTTTCTCTCTTTATTTTCTCCTCTGCAGATTGTCTAGAAGAAGTTAAAAGATTCCAAAAAATCTTTGTTCGGAGGGAGGAAGTTATGAGCATAGTGAAATTAGTTTAAGCGTACAATGTAATTTATGTGTGTAGTGAGTATGATGGCGTAAAAATGGTACATTTGGTCTCACTCATTTCATTGAGTTGCTCTCACTTCATTTCTTCCAATCTATTAGAGCCAGGAAATGAAAAGCTTTAAAGGCTCGCCCGATCTACCATGTAAATATTGGTTGTCCAGTAATGGTAAACGGAAGGCGCCAAGCATTCAATTTAACTTATGCTTCGCTTCATCCTTTCAAAGCCTTGAGCTCATATTCCGTTTCGTGCAATTTTATTGCGGTAAATCTCATTACAATTCTCCAAGCGTTTCAAGCATTTCAAGGAGAGAAGCCACATGAGGGGGAAAAATGCAGTATTCCTTTCAAAAATGTAGAACATCATGTAGCCCCGTTTGTTTATGAGTTTTACTTTACGCTTTAATGCAAAGATTCTCCGTGGTCTAGGCCCGGCTTCAAAAAAATACATTTTTCTTTCTCTCTCTCTCTCTCTCCCGTAATTGAAGCAATTATGGAATGGTGAAAATATACAGAGAAAAAATGTTTTTTTCCTTTGGCAAAAGCCGGTAATTTTATTGTATTTATAGTGCATTATTAAAGCCGTCCTAGTTTTCCCTCCATGGCTCCATATTTGTAAGAAATGGGCACACACTTGAATAAATCATTCCTGGAGGGTACACGATATGCCGATGCTTGGGCTCGTTATCATACATTACGATAGCTTTCGTGACTAGCTACTAAGAGTGAATTCTAAGAAGGTTTTAAACTTTCACCATTTTCACAATCCCATAATATTGGATTAGTTTTTGAGAATAATGATAAATTTTTTGGAAAGTTATCCGCCCCACGTGATATTACCATTCTGCAGAGGCTTGCTACTCAATGATAACTAGAAGTCAAAAGTTACGCAATAATTTCATACTCTCCGTACATTTCAATCAAAATATTATGAGCGAAAAGTACATTCTTATACCTTCTCATACATTCTCCAAAGTTTTTTCGAGTAAAAAATGCGAAAACTTTTGGACTCTGAAGGATTCTACAATTCTCATAAAATGTAAGTATTTAAAAGAATTATATGGAAATCTAGGATTTTATTACAATATCCTGTACCTTGGCTAGATTCTTCCGAGAAATTTAAGCGGAGAGAGAAATCCTGCAAAGTGTCTAACCTCCTAAGACTTTCTTGACAATGACAAAACAATATCTACTGGCTGAAACCTACAGAACTGGGGAAACCCACGGAGAAACGACAAACTGACAAAGCACCAGACTGAGAAACGAAACTACTCTTTCTACTTACTACCAGGTAGTGTACCGCTGGCAAGTGGTGCAATGGTCCCATATAACATATAATTTCCACAGAGGAACGTACTAACAGGCGCAGTATTCTTGTATTCTTACAGAGGACCTGTCCACCAGAACAACCTACTCTTTTCTATATACCCTCATGAATTGTGCTTTCCCTGAGACGAAATTGAAATAAAAAATACTCTTGTCCTTTTCAAACTTGACTTTTGCTTTGGTTACCCCTCCATCAAGTAAAGAATAGTTTTACTCAAAAAAAAAGTTTACGTTTTGGAATTGACGAAAATTGCATGAAAGGCATAGTGACCATTCTTCGACCGAATTCTAGGCTCCCACACTTGCGAGCTTGCACACCACCGGGGAAAACAAGACTGCTGTCCCACCATTTAACTACATTTTAATTCCGTTCTTTTCCCACTCCTTCGTCCTCAAAGGGTAGGGAAATGATACAAAGGAAATAAAAGACTAGGCTTCACTTTCCCATGTGCCTAGTGAGTTTTGATGATCAGTCATAATACGAATGTCCTCATCTCCTACCAACCGTTAGAGAAGTGTTTATTTAAATGAAATCAGGTTTGAACTGTAGTAAAAGTGTAAACTACAGATCTATTTTGGAAGACAGGTTTGAACAGTCTGCTAGGTGAAGCCCGTACGTATGAAACGATACGTTGAAAATGTTGAAAGTCTTCAAAGGGAGGTTTATAGCTTTGTGAAGTCATGCGGCACTTGAAGTGAGTAGCTTGTGTAAGCTCTGAAATTACAGTGTGTACGGTGCACAGGCAGTGTAGAGGAAGTTGCAGTAATTGTAGTAGATATAAGGAGAAGTGGAAATACTACGCTTTTCTTTTCATTCCTTAAGCGTAAGCGTAGCAAGGGCCATAAACGTAGAAGAAAGTGAAGCAAATGAACGGTCGAAAAAATACTTTTCTCTCTTTTCTTTTCGCTCCATGTGCATGCATACTCTTTAGGTTGTCTCTTACCCTTCCCTATTTTTCAGCTCTCTGTGAAGACTAAAAAAGGGTACGGCTCCCTACTTCATACGAAAGTTTTACTCTAGTTAAAAACGTTGCTGTGTACACAACTATTTCTTTTCTCTTTGTTGGATCATGCCAGCGTTGATGTAGGATGTAGGCTGTTGGCGGTTATGGGGGTACTCTCCTATAGTATTTTGGCCTGTATTTTCACTCTGGGAGTAAGTGTAAGACAGTGAGAGGAATGGGGAGTTTGAAAGAGGAGCAGACTACGTTAACCCATTACTTCCATGAAAGAACATAAGGAAGTGTGGAAGAATGACGCAAGTGCGCCGAGTAAGGAGCCGAGCCAACCAACACACACACACACAGAGACCCTTCCGCAGTGTACAAAAATCTTTCCACTTTTTTGTGTACAGAATCATACTTTTTCTTTGCTGAGTTGAGGCTTTGCTGCAGACAATGCAATGCGCCTTCCAGCACCATGCCCAGACCTCTTTTAGAAAGTAACAAAGAAACAACTTGGGAGAAAACTAACAACTTCTCTGCTCTGCGTTCTCTACGTCTATGAAAACGAAACTAAGCTCACACAAAAAGTCTCGTGCTGCTCTCTTAGTTTTTTATTATTGTTTCTTAGAGTTGTTTGCTCCATCTCGGCAGTGTTTGGCGATGAAAGTGCTCCTACCGAAATTGTCAAGTGTGCAGAGCTTCGCTGCGCCTTTTTTACTACAATTTTTACGCTCTTGATTTATTCAGAGGTTGACCAGGAATCAGGAATACTCATCTAGTTCAGTGTCCTTAGCAAGACTAGACCCAGTGCGCTTCTATAATCAATCTTAGAAAATGATTGTGCTCTGTAAACTCTGTAAACATGCCGAACACGCTCACCCCAAGTGAAGTGCAATGTTAATTAATATGGAAAACTGAGAGAAACTTGGCTTCAAGAATTATATCGTATTGTGTATGCGGCCACGATACAATGGCCTCACCATCCTCCATTCGATTACGCTGTTTTGTTAGCTAGCTAATCTCAAAAGAAATTTCTCCAAAGCAGAGGCACTACGCACCCTCCCCTAGACAGAAATGGTCCAAAAGAACGTAAAACATAGAAGTTTTCCAGCCCAGGGGGAACAAATCATGGGACACTGAAGCTCTGCGTGGGAGACTAAACTTTTTAATGAACTTTAGGAGAAAAACAACTAGATTCGAGGACGCTTTGCGATGCAAAGACTAAGCTCATGAAAACGGGTTGCTGCCCCAACTCCATGATTACTTCCAACGAAGGCCTTCATTTGTATAGTTCTCCGTCGTGATTCATTTCGCTTCAGTCTGTCTAAATGATCTACACTTTTTAAGCTTATTTTTACCCTAATTTTGCCAAAATCTATAAAATAGTACCTTTTTGAGTAATTCCCTACATAGAAAGTAATCACTGGTGTGTTCTTTTCACCTACGCCTTCTACTTGATTTCGATAAAGTCCTCAATTTTTATACGAAGCTATGTCTCCAGTTGTTGGTAGCCTACGGACGCTAAATATTTTGAGAAATACATTTTAAGTGAAATTTTTTCCCCTTCAACTACACTACTTTAACAAGATTAACGGCTCCAAGTGATTTTTTTTACAAAGGAGAGCCATCTTGAGAAATCAAGAATGGTCGTCTTCGTCTACTTTACGCTATTGTTCGTCCTTGTGCTCAAATTTAGCCCAACAGGAGTGTAAGTAACGTTGTTTTTTTACATAAATTCCTCATAATTATAGTCCTTTTCCTTTTAATTAAATTGCTAGTGGCAGCTAAATTAAGGAATGCATCTTGCCAAAAAAAAATAACTGTACTGGGTGAACTGTAAATTTAAATTGCTATAGTAGGCCATTACACTAATCTTTAGACTCCAAAAAGGGGAAGAAATGCTAAGGTCTATAATTCATTCGCACGTACACATTTTGAACTAAACCTACGCGATATTTTTGCTTACGATAAGATGATAAAATCACACAATTTTCTATACACCTCCGTTGAAATACAAGAGTTATAATAAAGCGTATAATGTAGTACGGAGTTTACATGGACCTCACCCAGCTTCAGAGGTCATAAATATATGTCAGAAAAAGCAAACCTTCCAAGCTTTCGACTTTGGTAGCCTCTATAGTTTCCCCTTGTGGCGCCTTTGTCCTCGCGAAACAAACAATATTAACTTTCATTCCATTCTACATGAGGATTCTTATACAAAAACATTAACTTTAAATGTCAAACGCATAAGGGGAAAGAAAGCCCAGTTAGAGACTCTGTTAACATATCCTCCAGATTTAGAGTAATGACGCACAATATGGATGAATCTAGACATTCTAGATCGCGAGACAAAGACATTTGATCCATCATTTAATTTTGAAGGAGTTTCACGACTTTGACTAAATTCTACCGATTCTATGAGTTCTGTAATCGGAAAGGGTATCATGAATCGAAAGTAGAATCCATGAACAAAATCAAATTTATATTCTAAAATGAGGAGGAACTGATTTCTAGGCCGTTATAACATGTAAAAGTTGCAGTGGGTTTTTAGTGTTTGCGTTTGATACTAACACGTAAGTCTAAATCCGGAAGGAAACTTGATCAAGATGTAGAATTGTTTAGCCTCCGAGAAAGGAAAGAAAAGCGTGAAGCTAATCCCTCTTGACTCCCTTTAAAATATGAAGAATAGGTGTGAGTGTGTAGCCGAATAACTTTTACTTAGGCTTAGTCCTCAAGGAGGTGCTTACTCCTCAAGTTTATTTATGAGGAGTACTACATGCTCAAACAAATTGGTTTAGTATTTGTACGAGATTTCTTTTTTCATGCAGGGGAAATTCCCAAAAATTCTGCATCTGCAGGGAAACTTCCAGCACGAAAAGAGAAAGTTGACATGTTTACGAGTTCCGTACCGCATCTTATTGGGGTCAAGCACATAGAAAAATAATCTAAGGAAAATTGGAAATACCAGCGGATCGAACCTGAATATTCTTACAGCTAGAATAAATGAATGCGTGTAAATATTTATTACTTTGGCTAACTCAATTGAAAGAATTTCTCCTCCAAATCCAAAACCAATAGGCTCTTAAGCTGTTGGACTGTAGTGGTCAGCAAAAAACCCAGTAAATTTGATTTTGTACATAATGCTTCCAGCCCAGACAGCAACACGCTCAGCTTCTTTATTCCGCATTTTATGCTCAAGTAACTCATATTGAGTTGCAATTGAACCATGAAAAAAAAATCTGTAGGGTTGTAGAACGGATGTGGAAAAACACTAACGTTTCAATCGCGCAATGTCGTGGTTCCCAAAACTTAATTTGCAAAATAGCTTTTCGCCAAAATATTACGCTGCGTGTAGGCTTCTTCTAGGACATAAGCTGTGTGGTTCTTTAAGCTGGCATTTTTTGCCGAGAAAAATATGAAATTTGAGACACGACAACCCTCCATACAAATACAATCAGTTTTCTTACTTAAAATGTTTCATCTAGAAAATACCCCTAGTTGAGTTTAAATTCTTATTCGATTTTTTAGGAGCCATTGTTTTCACGAATGATTTTGCACGATTTTTTTAGAGAGGTTGAATATATATAAAAGAGTTGGACCGAGATAGGTATTTTTGAACACGCGACCAAGTGGAGTTGAAGGGAACATAAATAGTCAACACTTTAGTCTGTCTGTGGGAGTGTATGGGCATGTCCGAATTTTATTTAGATTTGGACAGGTTCTGGTGTGATGAGTAAATGATGGACCTTAACAAATATGATAAAAGTGTGAAGGCGGGTGAGCTGCACTCAAAAAAGAGAGAAATTGTTTAGGTCAACTTAAACCCTTCAATTTGAGCTGAAGTTTGGGAAAGGTGCGTGGTCGTGGAAGGTTATAGCGAAATGGGACTTACGCACAAAGACTAGCCAAACAGTGATTAATGTCACACATTCCATTAGAATATTGGAAGTGGAGTATAAAAGCTCAACGCATTCTTGGGTAATATGGGACAAGTGACTCAACGCAGGATAAGGAATGTGTGTTGCTTGCCTTGCTCCACTCATCTGCTTTATAGAATCGTTGCGAAAGTATAGAGAAACTGCAACTCATATTTTGAGCAGGCTCAAAG
>JAANSQ010003494.1:0-10030 GCA_036850885.1 Lepidocyrtinus dapeste
AATTCACTACGCATAACTTCATTTACTTCACACCTATAACTTCATCTCCTGATTCTTAAAATACGCCAAATGAATTAAAAAGATTATCCGGCAATGAACGAATCTCCTTAAATCCTTTCCACTTAAATGAATACTTTGGCTAGAAAAGGAGTGATTTTTTAGTGAATTTGTACATTTTCAGCTTGATTTTCCAACTTAAATCGTTTCCGCAGTAATTTTATTTTCCTCTGGGGGAAACTCTTTGATACGTAAGGTACGGAGCCTAGGCCAAAAATCAAGAAATCAGTCAAAGACCAGGGAAAATCCCAGTTTCAAACGGTAGACTCTGCAACTATAGAGAAGCTTTAATTATAAAAAAGAGTCTCACTATCCTACAGCTGGTTACAAGTTACAAGTATTTGATTTGTTTCATGTTTTATGGAACAGTAAATTCTATCGGGATATTATGAATGAAACATGACTCAGCCGTAGTTCCTACTGAAAGTTAAACTGTACCGTATTTATTGTCATGACGTAAGTATGTATCTTCCAGGGCAAACAATCTCTGGTAACTTTGATCCATTCACAAGTTCATTACAATACGTTTACCCAACACCCGCATATATTTCCATTAAAGAAGATTGGATGAAACGATACGTATTACGTATGTACCTGTGTCCTCCTGGTATATGCTTACACTCAATATATCTGCATTTTGTACAGATTACCCCTGTGTGTAACAGTGCACTAAAAGAGGACGGTTGAGCGATGATGATGAAATCTACTTCTATTTTTAGAATATCCAGCATATTTCTCTATAGAATAAAATTTTAAAAATAGAAACTCGTGCTACATTACCTCGACAGGAAATGGGAAAGTAAGGAATTCGTAATAAATTCTATATAGGAACGTAGCAAAGATATTAACGTTCTTCTGAGCTTACAACAGTGGCCCTTTACTTTGATTCAATCTTTTCCTAGCTTTCACTCTCAAATAAGGTAATTCCCCTATTTCCGAGTAGACTACATATGTTTTCTCTTGAGGTTTTACTTTAAGGTAAAGAGTTGTATGGTAGTGAAACTAGAAGATCTATCGAAATGGTCCATAGAAAAGAGTTGCAGTCAAGTAAGCACACCTACGACTTTAACCCTCTGGCCTACTGAAGGCGTCAAAGAGTTAAAAACACATTTAGATATTTTTTTTAAACAAAACCTATTTGTTCATCCCATCTAAGAAATGTAGGTAATTTTTTTAAATGAAAAGTCCCGGCAAGATGGATGATGTAGAGGGAGAAGTGAAAGTAGACCTAGGCCATTTCCATTTCCTATATTAGGGCTACTCAAAATGAAAGCGTTGTGTATGCAACGGGGGAAAACTATGTAGCAGCCTACTTTTCACTATGGGCTTTTCTTCTCGTATCAAAGTTTCCTTTGTTGCTCCTGTTTTCACTCGTATCTTTACGGTTCCAGACCAGGCCAATGTAATAGCCTAGTAACGATGCATGCATGCCTGTCCTATTTCCAGCTAAACTTCTAAAAAAAAGGAATGGTCTATAATGATTTGTAGTGGGAGTAATTCCAAAAATAGGTTACGTACACTAAGGCTTGCAAAGAAACTCAAGGCGATTCTATTTTTGCTCGTGGAATGTTTTGTTTGTAGTTAAAGATGGTACTTACACTAACTACTCTCTCGAAAATAGTTTCACTGATAAGCATATTGCGGAGTAAGTACAAAACTACTATTTTAAATTACATTTCTAAGTACTTGACCGGGTTGGAATTCAGCATTTGCATTAATTGTCAGATTCTGACGAAATTGAGACTGAAGAAATTAAACCAAAATTACTTAACGTATACCATGCGTTTGATTTCGTAGAGTCCTGTAGAATTAGGAAACTCCTGAAACACAACAGAGACACATCAGATTCACATAAACTCAGTTGAGAGTCATACCAGCACCAGAAAAGGGCAAAAGAATAGTGGAATAGTGAAGCTATTTCACTATGGAACTTTCCCTAGCACACAAATACGAATACAACTGAAAATATGCTACTATGTGTGTTAGCCTCGCACACATGGAGAAAGTAGTGGACTATGATGGCCTACATTGCTTTCTTTTAACCCAATAGAAGTCACTTTCTTCAAGCTACGGAAGAGATCCAGGAAATTATGTTACAGTGTTAGATTTGCTTCTAAGTAATCTCATTTCTTCCTTTTTAGATGACAGCTTTAGCTGAAGTGTAAGGTCCAGGGGAAATGCAATAGTGAAAATTAAAATGCAATGTAATCAAATACCAAAAAAGATTTAAATGTGCGGAATGACTACAAGTATTTTAGATTACGTTTGGTACAGAAACAGAAAATCTTGAAAATTAAAACCATTACGTTTTTTCAATCTATTCCAATATTAACTATTTACGCAAGGCACTCATGTCTGCTTGCGAAGCAATCACTGATCAGCATATAGAATGTTCTCATTGCAAATATGTACATAGCATCTAGTTACTACAGGTTTGTAAAGTCTGGTTTGGTCATTTTTTTAAAACCTGTGTAGCATTTCTGGTGTGAATAATGTATTTTAGTGTACTTTCCTCGTTGGTTTCTGTACTGGAGGGGGTTGCTTTTTTACCTTGACTTTACTCATGTACTTTTCCATCAAAAGTCTGTCTGAACAAGGGATATTATTTACTCATTACCGATGCTGTCCTACTACAAGATACATTATGCATACTGGAAAAGAAAATGGTCCTATACAGGGGTAATAGAAGAAAGGAAAGCTTTCACATTATTTTTTAAAAGTTGTTCCTATTATCCAAACTCTAGAAGAGAAATGTAAGTAGGGCAGAAACGAAGAGAGTTTACCACCATCTCATCCCATCGCTACTACTACTGCTCGTGTTGCTAACAAAACAGTTTTAGGATGCTTTACGGGTGATCTCAGTAATAAGTAGGGACAAGTTGGTAGATGCCTTCCGGTACTTTGCTTATTATCATATCCCATAGGTCCTTTCTGTCTTTGAGTAGGCGAAAAAATGTCTTTCATTCTCTCACATCCGAGAAATTCGCACGGGAAGTAATGGAGCGTTTCTTTGATCTGAAGAAGTAGTGCATCCTCGTCTGAGCTCTTGCCTCTATGGCTCTTTAATGAACTATTTTGCGGAGGGCATAGGGTTCTCCAGGTTCTTGTATTCGGGTAGTAAGGAAAAAAGAGGAACTGAACATTTTTTGACGTAATGGCTTAGGAAAGGGAGAAATGAAAGCGTAATTTCCTCTTTTGATATAATTTCACTGGTTTTGAATGATGCTGACAGCCTGTATGTATGTAAATGATCTAAACTGCGTGGGTGGTGTAAACTAAACTTGATGGCTATCGTCTTGAATTAATGAGAAAAACTGTGATAGTCTGGAAATTAGCTTAAATGGCTTTTCTAGATTTGGACAGCTCCTGAAATGTTCCAGTACATTGATTAACACTGTAAATTAAGAGATTTAAGAATCATCAAGATAAAAGGCAAGAGAATGATAAATTCCTGGAAGACTTAGAGCCCAGAGCTTTGAGTTGACCTATTTTGGTGTTCATTATTGTTCATTAATGTAAAATGTAATTAATATTGGCCAATAAGTTTCATTTACGTAAATCAAATATATGCTCTTTACCTGATTAATGGGATGTGATTAATATTATTTAAAATGTGTTTATTCTCTTTTTAGTTTTTTAGATAAAGTTAGTGAAATAAAGCAGCCAAATTATACGCCTACGGAGCAGGTATGTTCATTATAGTTTTTATTTGATTATTAAAATTGAAGTATGAGACTAATGATGCTTTGTTTTCTTGCTTAGGATGTATTGCGGTGTCGTGTTCTAACTTCGGGTATTTTTGAAACGAGGTTTCAAGTGGATAAAGTTAATTTTCAGTAGGTCCACATTGATTAACTCAATCGTAATTAAAAGAGTAATTTAGACTAGAAACTAAAATGCCTTACTTCTTTCGCAGCATGTTTGACGTCGGTGGACAAAGAGACGAAAGAAGGAAATGGATACAATGTTTCAATGACGTGACTGCCATCATTTTCGTGACCGCTTGTAGCAGTTTCAATATGGTCCTCAGAGAAGACGCTTCCCAAAATAGGCTCAAAGAGTCCCTCGAATTATTCAAGAGCATTTGGAACAATAGGTAATTTCAGAGGAATTTCACCATGTTAATTCAAAAATGTAAACTAATTAATTTATCTTTGATATAGATGGTTGCGGACAATCTCAGTGATTCTCTTCCTGAACAAGCAAGACTTGCTGAAGGAAAAGATAAAATTAGGAAAATCAAAATTGGAAGATTACTTCCCTGACTTTGCCCGTTACACGACGCCAGGGGATGCCGCATCAGAACCTGGTGATGATCCTGAATTCATCCGCGCCAAATACTTTATCAGGGATGAATTTTTCGTAAGTCTAAACATTAATAAAAATTCAAGTATTAAATCTCTTTCTCACTCATCTAAATTACACTTATCAAAAATTCACAGCGTATAAGCACAGCAAGCGGGGAAAAAAAGCATTACTGTTATCCGCATTTCACTTGCGCCGTGGACACTGAAAATATCCGTCGAGTGTTTGATGACTGCCGCGATATCATTCAGCGAATGCATCTAACACAATATGAGTTATTGTGATGGACACCTTTTCTCGTAAAATATTTTCATGGTAAGTTAACTATTCATTTGCAAATTCCCAAGGCAACTATTTTAACACTTTCGCTTCATTTCATCTGTTTTTTAGGGGTGCTGGCAGATCCCGGAGTTTGTGTTGGACGGTGGCTAAGTTCGAATTCAGCGATGCATTTACGTCAATACGAGCTATTGTGATGGACACCTTTTCTCCTATTACTTTTATTACCACAACGTACTGTAATAATCTATTACATTATAATTGATTCATACTATTATTATCGTTACGGCAAATGTTAAATTAAACAATCTATTATGTATTTGCTGCTAAAAATATAACAACTTTACTGCTGTAATTATCATTATGTATTAGGTATTATCAATTTGAAACTTAACTAGAGCTATTATTGTTGTTCTTAGACTACAGTTAGGTTTCTCGTCAAGGAGGAAAAAATGTTGTGAGATATACAGTTTACTAAATCGTATGTCGTGTTTTCAAAACTGACTTTGTAACTAAGTTGTATAGTATCTGTAGCTAATCATTTTATGTTGCTGACATTCACAGAGAGCTAAAGTTTATGTGTCAAGTCTCGTTTTTTTCTGCTCCAGTTTGAACTTTTAGGAAATACATTTAGTCCCCCAAACACACATCAACTTTATTATACTGCTTAAGGAACAAACTATTGTAATGTTTTTAAAGTTTAATTTTTTTTCGGAGGAGTTTGCTTCTCCTCCAGTTTTAATTTTTTGACGAACTTAAGAGTGTGATTAAATTATTATTATTAAGAAGAAAAAAAATCATTTTACAAAAAAGCAACAACACAAAAAGCAACAATATGCACATGTCTGATATCGTGAATATGTCCTTTTTGATGGCATAAAGATCATCAAGATAAGGTTTTTATTGAATGAATGGCATTGATTTTGCAACCAAAAAAAGAAACTATGCAAAGAAAAAAAAACTGTTTACAACCTTAACCTTAATCCGTTACGTTTTTTGCATTTGTATTAACTACTACAATACGTAAGACTATAGAGTTTAATGAAAAAATGGTATTTGCTGGGAGATCGTGTGATTATCAGTTTTATCTCTGTTATAGCAGGAGAGGAATAACACTATATGTAGTTTTATACAAAGGTGTTTTCTACCCGAAAAACAACCCAAAATATTGTGAACCTAATAATATACAACTTTTATCAACTTGTAACACCGTTAGCTTTTGGTACTTGAGTCTTTAGGTGTAACTGAGTAAACAGAGTTTTTATTGTTATAGCATTTCTTGAGATAAAAAGAATATCTTGTGCCACTTATTCAAAAGCAATAAGTGACTGTTTTTCGTTTGCTTGAAACATGTGAGAGAACAATTGTAACAGTGGACAAAATGTTAGCTAAATGTTTTAGTTGTTGATTCGTTATCATATTGTAGGTTAATCTAAATAATTACGGGAGAATACCAAGTCAAAGGATATATATTCCGAAAGAGACCGCGCGCAGCTACAAACACCGAGACATTTTTTATAGTGATTTTGTGCAGGTGAGATTCATTCGGGTCCAGTCCAAAGTCCAGTGAAATGGCTAAATGAATGGAAAGTGAAAGTCAATCGACTATAGATAACATGATGATAACATGGCAGTCGACAAAAAACATAAATGGAGAGGAAATTATTATAGAAATCTTTTTTTTTCTTAAATTGAAACTGTATATTTCAGGGTAAAACGTACGGTGCTAAATACATTAATGGATTATGTTGGTTTGCAGTGATGTAGATTAATTTGGAGAAAAGTTCCTTCAAAAATATTTCCCTAAATTGGTGAAGTAAGTTAAATCAGTAAATGTAGTTGTGTTATTTAGTAAATTTGAGCAGAACGGGTGATGTAAAGAAATTTTGACAGCTAAAAAATTCTTCCCCAAAATATGCTAACGCTGCAGGACACTTTTGTTTTAAATTAAAGAATCGATTTAACTGTTAAAAGCTATATTAAAACGCATAACCCTGAGAAGAATATATTAAATGTAATTGGTGCTACGTCTGCCAAACTTGTTGTCAATCAATTTTTGTGATGTCGATTGTTGTTAAATGTTTACTCGGAGAAGGCAGTTGGACTATGATGCTGCGGAGAAAGCTGGCTTTTTAGTATTAAATTCAGGAGGATAAAGAAAATGCACGCATGTAAAGGGAATTACAGTAGGGCTTGTATATCGTCGTGTTTTGTGCAATCTGTGCTACTACTCCTACGTTTACAAAGAAAAACTACTACATTCGACTTAAAGATTTTTATAGAAAATACAGTTACGAGAAAAATTGTTCGACTAAAAGTGATTACGATTTTTTGCTTGTCCATAAATATCTTACTGCTTCCAGAAGATACATAAAAATGCTTTTTTAAATACAGCTTGTTTTCAGAATAAATCGTCGTTATTGTTTATTATTTAAATTGACTAAAAACATGAAAACATTATTTAAGATTAGGCTATATATTTGTTCTCGAGACGTTTTTATTACATAGAAATATTTTAAGCTATAAACATGCGGAAACAAATACATGAGAAGCTATGCAAAGAGTTAATTTTTTAACTATGCCAATTTTTTATTATAAAATTGATTTTCATTATGATTGTAACTTGTATTCACAATTAATAATGGTTTCTTATCTAGTCTTCCTTAATCAAAACCTAACAAGGTGTACATTTTGCCCAACGGAAAAGTTTTCATTTGAAATGCATTAATATTAGACTGAAGTCTTTGGAAGGAAAGTGACTCTGACAGTTTTTTTGTTGCTGACGCTGAACGCTACACTCGCTACAATATTTAATTTTCAGCTTTACATCCAAAAGATTCTTTGTACACATTGTTATTGACGGTTAAGAAGTTATTTTGTCGAAAATCGATAAAGTTCGAGAATCATTTAAATGCTAAAAGTCAATGCGATTAAGGGACATGTAATGAAAATGAATTTAAAGGGCTTCCTTCACTAGAGCATTATAATTTATCAATTTGTCCGCATTTCAGCATCAGTAGTCTTGGCAGTTTGTCCTTGCACGCAGTCCAAATAAAATGCACTGGTTGAGTGAGGTTGTCAAGACAAATTTGTGTTATGCTTTTTTCACAAGAAAAATACATTTGTCAAATTTTTTTTAGTTTTTTTTAGAAACATTCATGATTACTGATTAGGCACACATGCATAAACACACGTTAAAAATTGTAGAGAAAATTTTGATAAAATGTAGCATGTAAAATGATTGGCTAGGACACACTTGATTTATAACACACGGAACGTGTCAACCTCTCTGATGGCGACTGGTAAGATCTGTTTTGTACTGTAGCTATAGTAAACCTTATCAATTAAAACTGGACATTCTAGCATGTATTTTGGCAAAACAAGAGAAAGTTTTAAAACTAACTTAAAAACTTAACTTTAAGACAAGGCTGACAATCAATTGTTAGACTTTGAAAACCTTTATACATACAACCCAACAAAGAACCTCCCATAGAATTAACCATAATAAGGTAATATTTGCAATTAAATTATGAATCTGGATATAAGATGTTGGCGTTTGCATAAGGTAGAAAAGTAAGCGCCAATAAACGCAAAATAGTCTAATCTAAACAAATTTTAAGGACTGCGGCTACTCAAATCATGAAAAAGACTAGTATGCAGGTTTCCACCTTATTTGAACTTTCGCGCTGAAATAGGATTTGTTATGGTGAGTTGGCAATAACGATGGTAAAATTGTTGTTCACTGTTTGAAAACGTATGATGCTCTCATTTCCCGCTTGAAATTAATACGTATGGGGCAATATGATACGCCTGGTTAATTCCTTATTCTTAAACCTGATTACTTACACTCTTTCATTTCTTCGAATGATTTACGTAGCGGTAAAGTCAAATATAAAGTTGGTAGACAAAACCTATTTCTGTGTTGCCTTTTTCCTGTAAAACTCCGCGCACCGACAAGAGAAAAGTGTTAAGCTTTATATCATAAATACTAAAACTACTAAATAATTATTTAAATGAACGAGCTTTAAATGTGAATGTGATTGAATGCATGAGTACTGTAGAATGGAAAAAATCTATTGAGTACAGATTTCTAGCAAAATGTTTAAACCCCCGTGTTTCTTAGCCAGTAGACGCAAAAATGTTCAAATCATAATAATTGTACACTAAATTCTACAGAAATATTGAGAAGTATCCGAAAAAAAATAAAAACTTTGTAACTTTAGACGAATTCAGGTGTAACTTCAAAACAGCATATATATTTAATTTTGTTGGGTAGCTTATAAAAAAGGTAATCCGTGTGAAAAAAACTTTGTAACTTTAGACGAATTCAGGCGTAACTTCAAAACAGCATATATATTTAATTTTGTTGGGTAGCTTATAAAAAAGGTAATTCGTGTGATGAAAATACATATAAATAGTAAAAGAGAAATTGTATTAATCCCTGTAAAAATTGTACTCATTTTCAAATATTGGCGGGACATTTTACCTTTTGAAAAACGTGTAAGAGTTTCTTCGCACGAGTAAATGCTATGGTGGGGTGAAGTGGAGCCATATGTATTCAAAATGCTTTCCTCAAAATGCTACGGTATAATGGAATAAATTTTTTTGTAAAATATTTGCAAACATTTTGTTTCATGGTGACTTCTAATTATGATGAACTTATCGCGAAGTGACTACAGCTTCGTGGAATTTTTTTTATGTTTTCTTGTATCCAACAAAACGAGTGTTCCGATAAGTAATATGAATTAAGAGTAACAAAAACTTGCGCACAAAAAACTACATTAAGTCAAAAAAGGAAATTGTATTAACATATGGCTTGAATTACATATAAAATATATGTTACAATCTAGTGCATAATAATTCCTACATGCCTATACATAAATATATAGGGTGCAAATATTACTGGTGCAACTACAAAGAAATAACCTTATTTTATGAAACTGAAAGAGACACGATTTTTTTAAACTGGTGAAATGTAACGAGACGAAGAAAAACTGTCCAGGAATATCACTGCAAATGGAAGTACTTTAAAGTTTGCACATTTTAATGATTTTAAGTTAAAGATTTGCAAGAGTTGTATTAATTTGATCATGTTCAAATAAGGATTCGCATTGGAAGGTTAAAAAAGAAACAGATTTTATTCTTCCGTTTTGTTTTCGTGTGAGTCTACTATTTTAGGATGTATGGAGGTGACCAAGTGCAAGAGTATAAAAAGTATTATTGATATTATGAGAAAAAGTTTTGTTTTATAATCGGATGAGTTATTTCAAAGTTTAAAATATATTTACTTTTTTACTGGGGTAATCTAATTTGCAATGAATTTATGTATACTACTTGTACTAGCAGATTTTGACGCTTCTGACATAGCTAAAATGAGAAAAATTTCATT
>JAANSQ010003495.1:0-10029 GCA_036850885.1 Lepidocyrtinus dapeste
TTGGCTACTTTTTGGAAACCGTGAGCTCCCCTAATTTGTATGTTGTTTCTACTTCTCTAATTGTAAGTTAAAAAGGCAATATTACACCTTGTTGCTGCGTCACGGGATTATTTGTAAAATATGAAGCCTTCATGTTTCAAACTATCTAAATACCTCACTACAATACTTAATTTTCTCACTATTACTCTACCTAAAATTTAAGTTTTTAGATGTTGCTGAACACATTGGGTTAATGTTAACAATGCGGGACTATGCTAAATTATAGGCAGAATTAGATGGTTTAGCAAATGCGAAAATTAGTGTTATCATTAACATTCTCAATATACTGCACATTTTGGCGTTTTTAGCCCCAAAATTTCCTCTGTTTTTTTAAAGATTTTTACTTGAAATGATTATATGTAAAGATGTGAAGTAACTTTCGATTACGAAACTTCTGTTTTCTGTGTTGATGGCTGAATTGAAATATAATTTTAATATAAATCTGGATGTTTATTAACTGGATCTGGTTTTCTGTTATATTCTTGGGTACTATTGTTGTTGTTGTACGGATAATTTAACTTAAATACATTTATTTCTTACCCTAATCTCTTACAACTTTTACAGCTATAATTAGTAAATGCGATCCACTAAATGTGACTACAACTTCCCCTTCACTTTTCTTCTCCCACAAACTTATAATTATCCTTTTCACTATTATACTTAAACTTACATAAGTTTTTACTATACTCATTGTACAAAGGTACATGGGTTGTATGACAATTTGCATTGAACCTTATCACCTTACTTACAATACAACTAAATCTCTGTTAAATTGTTGGAGTTTTTCAGTCTATCTAACCTGCGTGGGTTACCAAATATAACTCAGGAACAACTATAAATCAAAATTACGCGCTACTTACACTTCTAATTTTTATCGATGGTCTTCGCGTGAGTGTCACTAGTATTTTAAGTATTTCTGAGTAAGTTTTTACAGCTAAGTTGAATTTAACACATTAGCAAAAGAAAATTAGGATAACTTACAACCAAACATCTTCTTCCTCCAAGAAATTTAAGGAGTCTCAAAATATTATCGCCATTTTGTAGGATTTGACTACGGTTGACTATTCATCTTACCTCTTACATTTGACTTTGATCTCGTTTATTTCCTTTTCTCGAAAATATTACTATTTGAAGCTGTCTAAAGATTAATTATTGTTTGTCAACGCCTCTCCATCATAAATAATTATGAGATTGATTATTTACAAAGTATTAGATTATTAGAAAAGTTTTGTAAAAGCTGGATATGATTTGAATATCAACTGTATCTCGCGTATGAAATCTGTAGATTTTTTTTATCACAACTGCCTCTACTACTCCTACCCGTTCTACCGCCTTTCGCTGGAAACACAAGTTGTTTATTGACACCAGTTGCTTAAACCTGGTTATTTTAAAACTCTGGAAAATAAGAAGTATCTGGCTTAACTATTTAAGTTACATCTATAGGTTTTTATAGGCAACTTGATTGCAATTTGTTTTTTTGATAAATGGTGCTGCAGTATTAATTCCCTTTTCATCTGAAAAGGTCATGGCATACCTAAATTATCATAGCTAAGTTAGNTGAAAAGGTCATGGCATACCTAAATTATCATAGCTAAGTTAGAAACATAATATGTTTTAGTATTTGATACTTCATACTTTCTGGTCGAGTATATAGGCAACGCAAATTGAAAGCTTAAATGTTTTTAGGAAATGTAATCTTCTCGCTATAAATGCACTAAATCGTTGTTAGAAAGACTACGATATTGGTTGACTTCAGTTTCAAGTTTAATAAGATAATGATTTATGAGTTGCTTCCTTACAATTTAAAATAAAATATATTTCGAAATTATAAATTATTTGCGGTGATTCTCGTGAGCACTTTATCCAAAACACCAAGTAAAATTATATCATCTAATAAATGCGATTTGGTTTCCAATTTTTCCTTATATTTCCAAAGAAAACAAAAGAGAAAAAATTGTAATTTAGTTTGAACCAGAAACTACAGCCCGTTTGTATAGTTAAAAATCAGTTATAAATTAAAGGTACTAATTGTAGAATAACAAAGAACATTATGCGTGTAGCATCACACCCTTCCGAATTTTCCGAACAACTTAGATTTGTAAAATAATTATGAATTAAATATAGCTACAAGGTGAGATGCTGCTTTAAGCTGGTGGAATGCAATATCAATGAACTTATGCTGACGTCTCTGCTTTACATTCCTGTAAATCCGATTACTTCAAGAACACGCACTTCGAAATCCTTTGCTTCACATAGAGGTGGGTTATTAAATGTTAGACAGGACTCGGACTTTCCAAACCTCAAATCCTCATCTAGGCAGATTCCTTGGCCTTGCCTGAAACATGAAAAACTCGTTTTTACTCCAAGTTGGATTAGTTTAAATTTTCTTAAACTTTTGGTTTATTTTAATCCCCTTACCCGCCTCCGATGCTAATCATGTGGGTATCAGCATGCATGAACAATTCATCGCCACGAACTCTACCCCGCGAATTACTTTTAGGGGAGTCTTCATTCTCTTCTCCATCGGAGTTATCAACTCGGGGTTTTATTCCAACCCAAGGGTAGCGGGCCTTCTCAGGGCATAAGGTGAAAAGAAATGTTTCGCCAGTGCCAAAGTATCGCTGACGCTCCCCACGCTCATCCTTCTGATTTCGAACAGCCCACATTGTAGAGCAATATGCTCCAAACACCTATAATCAATTTAGAATTTGAATTTAGTATGCCAAGCACTTTACAAAATTAAGAAACAATCAGGATATTTAAACTCACTTCATCTGTTGTGGTTTTGATGATCAACAAAGTGGGCTCGTGGTTTTCCACACGGTTAAAAAATGTTGTTAATGAGCATCCATGCTCTTCGCTCGTGTAAAGAAGCACAGGCTGATACATTGTAATACGTATTGGCAACCATTGCCAAAGGACTAGAAGCTGCAATGTAAAATAGTTTTGTTGAATTATGCACGATTTTACTCACTTTAACGGAAAAATCTAACTTAAAAACAGAAATTAAAGCAAAAAGCTAAAGTAATTCAAGTACACTCTCTAAACTCCACAACAAAGGACTAGAAGCTGCAATGTAAAATAGTTTTGTTGAATTATGCACAATTTTACTCACTTTAACTCAAAAATCTAACTTAAAACAGAAATTAAAGCTAAAAGCTAAAGTAATTCAAGTACACTCTCTAAACTCCACAAGAAATACTCACGGAATCTTTGGACGCAGCAGCAGATTTAAAATCCTGGCACAAGTAGACTCCCATGGAATGAGTCTTGTGCTCAGGAGTAGTTTTACCCTTCACCCGATTTTCGTCATTTCGAATCCGCGAAGATGGAAAAGCGCCCATTATACAATACACGGCACAAAAAAGCAGCCCAATTATAAATACCCATTTTCACCAAAGAACACATGAACCACGTTAATGGAGATTGTTGAGCGGGACCCATTATCACATTCCCCCATAAGAATATTCAAGTCACAGTCAAAGTTTCACAAAGGAAGCATCACATCAGAGCAGCATGAACAAAAGAAATTAGTACCACCATGAAATTAGAATGTTCCAAACTAACCACCTAGGTCCACAATTTGAATAAAATCCCTTAAAATTGACCATGGGACGTATCAAGATATAACATGGAATTAGGCAAAGCGCAGAAACTTAGGTATAGCCAGAAGTTGGCTTCATGCATATTACAAGTTTAACAGAACTAACAGAAATAATATGGAAATATTTTTAAACTGTATCCTAAAAGTAATTAGCGTATGTAAAGGTATTTGCTTAATGATTTAAAAAAAAATAAAATAAGTTTACCTCTTTGATAGCCAAAGTATGGCTCATCATCTGAATATCCATTTGTGATTGACTGCTTGGCAAATTCTCGTTAGACTTGGACCGTTTCATTTTGGGTAGAGCGGCAGAACTCTTACTGCTTTTCAACAGCATCTCCACTTTGGTCGAAACCTTACGTATTTCGGAGCCCCTGAAGGCCCGAATCGAAAAGGCAGACTTGAGAAGCCTTTGGGGTGTCATCTGTACACAACAAATCAGATTGCATCCAGCGGTCAAGAATTTTGAAATACTGTTCCCTCCACTGCCCTCTTCCTGCTTTGCATTATCAGCAGTAGTACCCTCCCCGTTCACGCTATAACTCCCACTACTTCCCTCCAACAAGTTATTATCATTCCCATTTTTATGCTCTTTCTCCAGCACTCTTCTCCTTGCCTTATTATCTGAGGAGGAAGTAGGCCCCACTACCGCACGCGAGCTACTTTTATGAATTTTATTGTAACTAACCATGGAACACCTCTTCCTTTTCACAATGACTTTTCCATGTTGATCAATATCAAAAGAATCGTAACTCGCTTCGTATGACGTTTCGCAACTCTCCCCAAACTCAAACTCCACTGCTTCCGCAGCAATAGCAATACCCCCACCACCTCCATCTCCACAATATCCTGGAGGGGCTTTAGGTAAGCTTTTATCGGACATTGTGAAGAACAGCATTTATGCAAAGTTTTAAAAAAAGTGAAAGTTTCTAGACAAAAAAAAACTTTAAAAAGTTTCAACGTACACTTATTTCACGACAGTACTTTGAGATAGCACTTTCCAGTCCGGAGCTCTCCAAACAATTTGACCAATTTGAGTCTGAGCTGCAAGCCTTGGTGAAAGAGAGAAGTAGGGCTATTGTCGTGCGGTGGAGCACCTTCATTCCTTCCATTAAAAAGCAGTCCATAACTCTGACCTGTTAAAGGATAATGAATGCAAAGATTAGAAATGGAAAAAATGTATTAGATGCTAATCATTAATCATATTGTACACATTTTTCATGCATGATGCATGCTGGAAAAAACGTCTTACGTTGTAAATTATCTCTTGGAAATAACTATTAGCCAAAATATCCCCTAATAACATGATAACGAGGCATAAATAGAGTCATATTCCAATACTTTTTAAAAACTACTCCCAGTTCCTTTAAAAACAACATCTTTCCTACATCATTAGAAGGACGGATGGATTTTGGGAGAGTAGCACAAAGTACGCAATTAACTTTGCTACATGCATCCAAGCACGTCATATTCCTTCTGTCCATAAGCCTTTTAATGTTGCCTATCACCAAACACATCCATTCCAGCTGTATTTTCCATAATTTTCTAAGCCTTTTCTTCCCTACACTTCATACAGCTTTTTGGGATTGTCTTTAAAGCCTAATCTTATCAGATAAGTCAAAAGAAAACACTCATGGTGCGACCTGGACAAATACGCTTTACGTACATAAGAACAATTCTTACTATTTTCCTGACAGATAAATTAAGAGCATGAAAATCATGGAATTTTGTAATGACAAAAAGGCGACAGACGTGACAACATTTGTCTATGCCTACTTCCACAGGTAATCCCCCAAGCCATAAAAGGGCAAAGGAATAATTCTAATGTTTGTTATGAATCCAGTCCATTTATGTAGACAACTAACTTATTTATATTTATGAGTTCATAATATTCAATATTTTTCCTCTCTCTTTCGCCTTCTGGAAAAGTCTTATTGAACGATTGAACTAATTTATGGGTAGTACCTTAAATTATGGAAGTATAACAACGATCACTATTATTATAATTTAGTTACTTACCAGATGAGTTAAAGGCAAATCTCTAAAGATCCACCATATCCATCCTTGAAACACATTTTCCAATTTCTCCCCTGACTTGACATTTCGAGAGAGGAATGTAAAGGCCGGCTTCTACAGAAAAAAAAAGACATTTACAGTTTACAGTCAGCAACAGATTAAGACAGAGTGAACATGAGAATTTGCATATTTTAACGAATGGATTTGCATAAATAAAACTTTCGCAATGACATAAACACTCTGAAGGAGATTATGTATTTAAACAAGTATTATTTGTCATCATCATCTTAAAAAAGAAAACTTTATGGTACCTCCTGCTGCTTTATGGTTTCACGCTACTTAAATATTTTATCGTGTTATTATTCCTCATTTAAACTGTCCTAAAGAAGATAAAAACGGCTCAACTTACGGAAAACTTTTTGGTGAGATGCATCGCAGTAATATAAGCCACATCCCATTGAGATTTTGTCTGAGTCAGAAAGACTTTGTGACGAGCTGAAAGTAAAGTACAGACACAGTTGTACGCATCTTCCTCCTGAAAAGAAAATTAATCAAGTGAGCCAAGTCAGCGTGAAATTCGATTTGGGAGTTGTCAACTTGTCCGGGGCGTTTTGCTTTGTACCGTAATGAAATGAAGAAACAAGGATGTCACCGGAAGAAGCAAGGGACAATAAGTAATTTCAGGATATGCATATCCCACCACACTGGTGATTCGTTTGCAGCGAGCAATCCCTTCTTGAGATAAAGCATAATAGAGTCTGTTATGCGAATCTGTAAATCCAGGAAGGGAAAGTTCCTCGTCTGGAACAGCCTTGGGACCTATGATGTATGAAGTTATTTTATGTATTTAATTTTCCACAAACTATATTCCAACACTTCTCTCTAATTTTCCATTCCCAAGCAATTTTAATCCTAACTGACCTTGTTCTTTGCCATAAAGCTGTGTAGCGGTATCCCAGTAGAATCCATCTAAATTGCTTTTATTACTTTCGTGAATAGAGTCTAGAAGTGGCCACATGCGAGATCGAATTTCTTCCTTGAGATCCCAGTCACTATCTCTTACACTGATTTTGGCTTCTTTAATCTTGCCCGCGTTAACGAGCTCCCGGAGGTCTTCGTAATTTGCCTTCTTCTTCTTGGCAGTGACTGCGAGGAGCTCAGGTTTTTGACCATCCTGACGGTCTGCGGAGAGACTTTTGGTTTCTACCCAAGTCTGTAGACCTGGATGCATCGGGGCAACACTTTGCCTGCGAAGACGACGGCGCTCCCGAACTTCCTCCCCAATCTCTTCGTCGGTTTCTGAAATAGAAGGAAATCGTTTAAAATATGCTAATTTACAAACACTAACACAAAAGTTATCAAAGAAAAAATATTAAATCATTTACGAGAAAACGAATTGAAATCATAGTTGTAGAGGACATCAAACAACTGTCTAGCGAAAGGATCCGAGGCGTAAGCTTGTAATATTGCCCAACCAAACATGGTATCTACATACCGCGACTTCGCGTCCATTAGAAATAATTGCTCCATTCTAACATTCACAACACTAAATATCACTAAATATCTGTTTTCAATTTTTGTTCTTAAATGTCAGCCCCATGTATCTGGCACTTTCAACTTGATCCTTTAGCTAATAATGCCGTTTATTTTAGTCTGATGATATTTGAAGAAATTAAAATATCACAAATACAGTTTTTTCAAACGCAAACAAGATCAGGTCGAGAGAGATTCAATCGGAAAGGGAATTTCCTCCATCTCTTTTAGGTACATTACACTTCTCTACAGATCACGAAGCATTTTTACAACCCAGTATCAGACATTTTGATGCTGTGAAAATCTATATGCTTTTTAAAAATGCCTCCCCATATTTTTGCTGAACGTTCTTTTGAATATGTAGCGATTTATTATTACCGATTTATTTAAACATCACCAGACTGAGATTCTTTTCATAAATATCTCCTTACTAAAATGTTGTCCTTTACGTTTAAACTGTTCATATTTCAAATGCGTCCATCATCAATTATTTATGCCAATGAAATATGCCAAGTAAAGTTTATTGTATTCATTTATTCAATGCTAAATTATGCGCTGTAAAATAACTAATTTCTCCTGGAAAGAAGGATTGCATAAAAACGATTACAGATCCTTTTTTATCTTTTGTTCCAGTGTCAGTGGAAATTCTATAGATTTGATAGGATAACAAGGAAGCTCTTAGCAAAATATAATTACTTTTAGGTTCTCCCGCAATATTACGCTGAGAATATTTAGGTTCCTACAAGGGTAAATACATTAAAAAAGTTCCTTAAATTTTCAGCAAAATTGCAACATCTTGGTCTACATTTACATCTTATACGTATCGTAAGAAATGTTTAGTTACGTGCGCGTCATAATCATGGCCTACTTAACCGAAAAACATGAGTTAAATCAAGATAACACTAATAAATGCTAACTTTTTCTGGAGCAACTTTGTATAAACAGGAATGTGAGTGCTTTGGGTGCAACATCATAAACAGAATCCGACACTCTTTTAGGTCATCATAGTCATAATTGCGAAAAAAAATCAAAAGATCAAATAATCATGTACAGCGAATACTGCCGTGTCAAGAAAATGCCTAGGATCGACTGGTGATCTGATCATAATCTGCAGCAGAATCAGAATCGCAAATTAGCAAACGCATAAACTGGATTCCCTTATTCTCATCTCCACGGTATTTCTTCATGTCGCAGAATATCTGTTCAATCAAGTTGTTCACATATTCGATCTCTGCTCATTTTGGCCCTAACATTCTAAAACAATTTTAGCACTTCAATGTCGCCGACTAATCGGATTACAGAGGAATAATAATACTTTAGTTTCAACTGGATGTGTAATTCGATCGTAAAAAATCAATTCGCTTTTTGTACAATGCGGACTGACAGATCGTCAAGTATTTATCAATATCGAGTTTCGCAACACTAAAATCATCACTTCCAAACTCAACTTCTAATATAGTCATTTCATCATCCTTTTTAAGTGGATGGAAATGCAAACGTAACATTCCAACAGTTGGAAACCCCACACACAGCTAATTTTACCTCGGAGTCCACAACTCATTATTACATTATATTTAAACTTAACAGCAAAATTGACAAAACAAAGTAAACTTTCGTGTTTCGGGAAGCCTTGGGAAGTTGAATCATCCAAAGTTTCCAAATGGAAGTGACATAAACAGAAAGTAATTCTGAACTGTTTGCTTTGAAAGGAAATGTAAATAATCCTTCCAAATTATCCTTTATCCAGAAAAGAGTAATGCACGTAGGGAAACGAAGTAAACAAACTCATCATTTCCAGAATTCCATATGCAAAGCAAAGTTTACAAAAAAAATATACTATATTTTCGTAGCATTCTGTTTATTATTACTACGAGTATAATTTTTCAATTCTTCTAGGAAGAAAAATTGACCTTCAACTCTTTTCTATTATTACTGCATTAACTAGAAAACTATCATGCTTCTCGTCTACTCAATGCTTCTCTTCAACAGATTGTCTAAAACATGTGCTGTTGTAACTGCTCATAAAATTAAGCTGGGCAAGATGTCATATCCCATCAACTCATCTAACCAAACAACGTGAGTTTTTCTTTTCGCTTTTGTGATTTTCAAGACGGAGCAGACCACACAGGTAAATGTAAAACCAAATCTAATATTCGTAGAAAACATGTGACTCTAGTCTCAGGAGTAGCTTAAGTTGGATGAATGAGTAGTCTTCATTATATTACAGTGTATTACATAGAATCATTCTATTGTATTATGATCGTGATTGTAACTCCGTAGTAGTAATTGCGTAACTTGTGATATTAAAGGTAAATTCCCTAACCAGTTTAATGCATAATGAGACATTAGCTCAGCAACATTTACACGTGAAGCTAAACATCTAAATCCGCATGCAATTATAAATACATTCAACTTTTCTGCTAAGTACCACTACTAGAAGATACAGACACATAATCATCAGATGACATTAATATTCCCTCTTGTACTATTAGTCTAAGCTGTACCAAAGTACAAAAAGTTATGTCACATTGTTTGGAGACTTTGTAGCTGCAGAGACACCAGAAAACAAAGCTATAAATCTTTATGACCGTTTGCATCTTTTTACCTTTGATATGCACTCTGACTCTGATCTGATCTTGGGCAAAGAGTAAAGTATTATATCTGTTGTATTTTGTGTTCATGAAAGGGTTCAAGTTCACGACAGGCAGGTTAGCTCACAAAAAAAGACTTGTGGCTCGCGAGAGGTGAGTATTTTTTTACTGAAGAAAATGATTCGCAAAAGTCGCGTGTACGGATTAAATGCAGTTTTGACATTGGTACGATCTGGACTCTGCTGG
>JAANSQ010003496.1:0-10029 GCA_036850885.1 Lepidocyrtinus dapeste
ATGTCTGAGTGGCATGTTTATCCTCCACCATGTGGGTATAAATGATTGTACAAGATTTCTTGAAAAGTTGGCTAATATAGCTTATTTTTTCCTAAATTTATTTGAAGTTCATCCTTCAGAACTGACAATAAATAAGAAGTGATCGGTACTCATCGTACTTGGATTATGTCTTTCTGAGAACTTTTTCTTAAATAAAATGTCTCTATAACATCTATACAGTATAAATATCTAAAACGAAATATTCATGAAATAAGTTGGAAAAGTGTTTCATTGCAAATGTACCTATAATTAAATATTATCACTGCCGTCTATTTAAGCCCGGCATGGTAGAATGTTTAATAAAAATCCAATCGTTCAAAGTTCAATCAACTCTATATAACTTAAAGCAATCGTCTCCAAACTACTTTCCTTAACGGAAGGTAAACGAAATTGCAAGTTTTCAAAAGATTTAGAATTGTCAATATCCCTTCGCCGTTGAAACACTTCTGTGTAATTATAACGGGTAAAGTAATTGTAATGGTTTAAGTTGTAATATTGCACTATGAAATTACTGATCTTACTAGTCGTAATGTACTTGCACCCTCCAGGCATCTTCTTAACCTACATATTACTATTCTACTATCTATATGAATTTGCTGGTTGGTGCTGACATTTTTAATGTAAGATAATAAAGGCCACATTAATTTCATGTTTTTGGAACCAGTCATTATTTTCCTCATAAATTCTAACATTCCCCTCAAGGACTGTTGCAAAAACAGCTTCAAGGATAGTGAAAATGAGGTCGTTATCAACGAGGTCGGTGTGTAGCAAAAATAATTGCTAACATCCTTAAATCTGTCTATGATCCATGATTTCTATGAAATTATGAGGAAAAGAAGCGCCAAGGTTTCTCCCGATTCCCACCCAACCTGAAAAATTTACCGATTCATTATTCCAAAGAAAAAGGAAGAGACCTATTTTTTCTCTATGCAACATTTCAACTTTCTTCCAGTGGATCAAATAAAATGACAAAGTCAGATTTTGCATGCATAGAAAGCTAATATTACCCCTAAACATTTTTATCCGACATACCTTAAAAACAACTGACTTCACTTGAATTGAAGGTGATATGATAAAAACAGAACTTATATTCACCAATAACCGTCTATACTGATACTGGTTATCAGATTCTGAAAGGATTCTTTAGAAATAAAAGTGTAAAATTATTTTTCAGAAAAGGTACGAGTATCACGTGTTTCTATTCTTGTAAATTTTGTGTTTCTCCAATTTTTTTTTAGTTCTTTACCCCTTTCCAGCATTCAATAGTATACTGTTTCCGGATACCTTCAACCTCATTGTATTATTGGGGTGTAGTGTGTATTCATAAAATGAATAGAATAACTTCAGTCTAGCACTTCTAGCGAGAGTATTCAAAAATTATACCATTTAAATGTATATCCCTTATACCTTTCAACCTTTCTCATCAGATATGATGAAATAAAAATGAAATCGGAGATGATGAAAGCCTTTTTATATGCTGTATTGTTGAAGATATTTCTCGGTTGGAATTTCACCAGGTGTGAAATTTCACCAAGCGGCAAAAATCCTGCGATACAATCACATTCTATAATTTTACAACGGGAAATGGGATGATATGAATAGTGAAACAAAAATAACCTCCAAAATTCTTTACGCTTTGACGAATAAACGGGTAACTGAGTACATACAAAGAAAGAATAAAATATTAGAATGTGAGAAAACTCTTCTTTGCGTACACTTTGCTCAAACACTCGCAAAATAAAATCCAATACGATTCGATTTATCTGAACTGGGGGCAAAATGATTAGAATTGTGCGCCGCAGAAGAAAAGAAATACATTTGTATACGCTACTGTATTTGATGAAAGATTAGAAATAAAGTAACTTTTCGTATTCCACTTGTACTAGACTTAAGGTTTGCCAGAAACGCTAGCTAATATTATCCTTATCTCTGCCGAAATCTCATGACTTGCATACCTACTCCATTCTTTCAAGATTATTTATCTGATTCAAGTAGATAAAAGCATTCTGATGCTGACTTTACCCACATCTTCTCCTGTTTATTATTTAAACAAAAGATAAAAAGTGAAACTTAACCACATTTTGTTACTACTTGATATTGGTCTGTTTAAAATGGCAAGTTCCNCATTTTGTTACTACTTGATATTTGCCTGTTTAAAATGGCAAGTTCCACTTTCTCTTCATTACATCAAATGGTTTTTTGAGCTACCTTATGGGTTACCACAGATACTACATACACGGGTTTCTCCTTCCTGCTTACACGCACCAGATCAAATATTTATTTGTGTCAGTAATAATAAGCACATTGAAAGCATACAAGAGATGTTTAGATGGTTGGATCTGAGAAAAATGAATACAATCAAAATGCGTTATTGATCATCATATTCTATAGGAATTTTCTCAAATGTGAGCCCCTACTCTGTGTTATGCGTAATATATTTTACTTTTCTAGTTCATTCAGAACGGTAAAAATAATCCCAGTCGCAGTCGTGATCGAAATGAAATAAGGATTTAGTGCGGAACGATTCCAATTTCGTAGTAAAAGAAGAAAAGTAAGTAGTGCAGACGAATGATTTTTTTTCCTGGACAGTTTATTTACCGATATATAATCCCAAATAGTATAGTTTATATAAAAGCCCTTTGAGTCTATATATTTGGTACCTTTATCCATCAAGACTAGAAAAAGAGGTTTTCAAACAAAACAAACAAAGAGTCAAGCAAAGTCATTGCTTTGAAAAAGAGGAACAGAATGTTTCATTTTAGAAAAAATATCAAAACTACTATGGATAACAACGTATCACCCAAAGTTTTTGACATGCACGTTACCAGACAGAGAAAGTTGGTATACGTTTAAGTAGATTCTTGCAAATAAAGTTTCGTTGAACTTTTTCTTCCAGCTGAGTCTCCCCTCTCATGATTATCATCATCTTGTGGCACACATATGAATAATATAAGCAAGGAATAAAAAGACGAGCAGCTGCAACCCAAAGTCTAGGAAAAATTTGCTTTTTATATCCATTCTTTTTCATCTTGTTTTCATCAGTTTATCATGAAATGTTGTTGGTTGAATGATGGCTAACGTAAGAAAGGCAGTAACAATAAGCTTCACGAGAAATAGCTTTTATACAAGAGTGCACCTATTTTTTCACGCCATTTTGTCACAGATTGTCGCGGTGCTCAGTACCCGTCTTCCCTCATCATTGTCATAATCATAGAGAATAAGCTTGAAATATGTATTTTTTTGTATAGTTCTTACTTGATTATGAGGGAAGAAACGAGCCAATATCCGGAGGGACAGCGCGTCCAATTTCCTTTTACGCTTTGTACCACATATTATGTATGGGTAGAAGTTTTCCCAAGAAAAGGTTTTTTTTTCTCTGGTTTGCCGATCGCATCATCGCGTCGGCTCATGTTGCTTTTCTCCACATATCCGCTTCATCTTTAATATATGGGAAAAGGAAGTACACTATAATATATTCCACATGCTTGGACCTTCTTGAGCTTGTCAAGTATTTTTTTAAAAAGGAAAACTCCAAGTAGGTATCCGTATCGGTTCACACACATATGGCATTAAAATAGCAGAATAAGGAGAGAAAGTCTCTTGTATGAAATAAAATTGTTACAGAGACGCTCGATTTGACAGGAAAAGAGTTTTGAAACTCTGGAGAAGCAGAAAAAAGAAAAGCAATAAAGAGAAAGAAATTTCTAAACTGAATTTTGCGCCATTTCTACAGAAAAATGCTGTATAAACATACCTCCAAAGAATGCGGCATTGCAACATTAGAGCTTTTCATGTCAGAAAATGTAGAAGAATATGATAGGAATCGCCTATATCTGAATCTGAACTTATTCATGTGTATTTTGATACAACATGATTGGGATGGAATAGAAGATTTGATCATTATGATAATATTAGGTATCTAACCTTTGTGTCTATGTTACTTTAACAGTTGTTCCGTTAAAGTTGTAACATTGTTATTAAAAGTGTGGTTATAGAATTTGTAGGTGGGGCGATTTGATATAAAAATCCTTTGAATTTGAGTCCTTGGGATTGTAAACACTTTGAATTTATTATGTATTACCCAAACTATATATACAAAATGTACCAAGCTGGGCACCAAGGAAACGTATTGTACATAACATGAGAGTTTTGTGTAATTTCTTATGAGGGAAAAGCCAGTCAATGGCTTGGAATAAAACTAAAGAAGAACAAGTTACTTTCTATCATCCCCTATTGTTTTTTCTTCTTCTTTTTCCTATTAAAATGCGGCCAAAAATACATAATCTAATCCACCGGTCATCTCTGGTGTAATTTTTTATTGTGTAATCTTTTGCATAAAGAGTAAAATTCTATAGTTTGCTTTTAATTCGCTTCCACCATGAAATATTAGTTTATTGTCGATATTAAGGAACCAAAATAATGCGTTCAGTTAAGAGTTGACATCAACATATCAAATATTATACCGCGTGTAATTTTCCTTCCTCGTATGCAGTGTAAAAGTCACCCTACCTTTGCGATACATTTTCGTATTTTCATATCGCAAGATTTAAGCTCACATAAATAATTTGTAGATTCTATAAAACATATCTTCCTCAAACGCGTCACATGGGCATATGGCAAGAAAATTGGAGGAAATTTGAGGAGCGTAGCAGATTGGAAATTTGTTCGACTAGTTTGGACACAACTCATAAATTTGTAGATCTTACAAAAAATGACCTTATGGTCTCCCTCCGTTGTCCATTTCCTAGTATCGCCTTGATATGTATCTACAAACATACGCATCTCTACTCCGGATTCCAATAAATGATGGACGATCCTACACTCGAGAAATTTTGCTTAAGGGAATGAAATCATTCTATACTGTAGACAATTCTAAGATGGAAGTGTATAGGTATGTGCATCTCACATTGCCTATCAAATCTTGATAAAAAAAAGGGTAAAATTTCTGTTCAGCTTGTCATTCCGTTTTTTATTTATTCCCTCCTGTCCAGTCTGACTGAGACTTAAGAAGGAATAACAAGATAGGCGTGAACGAGAAAAGGAAATATGTTTCATTTTTTATTCCAGCTTGTCGATACGCTACTCTAGTCGTTTTCTTATTTTGCTGATTTAAAAAGGAAGGACAGATTTTTACAATTTTCGTACCCTTTCTCTCTTCATGATTTTCTTGAACTGGATATGGAAAGAAAATGAATTCTCCGCACTCAATTTTCGCTTCTCTAGAAGTAGGCCCAAAAAAGGCCATTTCGTGACTGATGACAAACCTCCATTTAAATTTATATGCCTTTGTATTTCATGAAGTCAACTCTACCTAGTTATTCAGACAGCTGGTAAGCTGACACAAAGTCGCTCTTCTTACTATGAAAGGGATTTTTCCTTGATTTCATTACATCTGGCAAAAGAATTTGTCTAAATTTTGCGCTATTCATTCCATGACAATAAAATGAAGGAAGAAAATATTATTGTTACAGGAAGAGCGTCCATTGTGAATACTAAAGACTACATAAAACTTTCCCTTTGTCCTCCCATCTATTTTCATTCGTTCGAAGGCCTCCCATAAGTAGTCCTGTTTGCATCCTGAGTCAGAATCAAGAAAAAAAAGTTCATTTATTCAAAAAAAATGTGATTCTCTTTAGCGTACATATTTAAATTCTGCCTTTACTTCTTATCTATCTTGGAAAGCGAGGTCATCAGTAGGTGTAAAACGCGTTTTAAACACTTAAACTTTCCTTCACAGCTGAATATGTTTGTTTGGCAAAGACCGGAAGAGAATAAGAGGAGTTTTATTCTAATGTTTATTACATTTTATGGGATGTGCATTTGAATCAAGACCTTCCGTAGAAAATCGTTTGGTCGAAACTGTAATGAAGCAAACTTTTGCTTATTTTCGCAATAGCTCCTCATCAACATCGATAGAAAGTAGAAATAAATGAAATGATCGCGTAATAAAAGACATCAGAAACGCGTAAAATTTGATCATGATGATGAAACTTCTCAATACTTATTATTCGCTTGGACTGCGATGTTTGTTGTGACGCCAAGTAATTTGTTTGCACTCCTCCAGCCACGAGTGTCTCCCTCCTTAAACTTCATATATATTAGGAACTGGAGAATCGGAGGGTGAAACGCGATTTAAGGAAAGACTCGTTTATTTCCTATTAACTTTGATGATATGATGATGACGAGGCTTGTCATTTGAAAGAGAGTTTTCTTTTTCTCTTCGACATGTTCTCCCTTTATAAAGGGGAAAAAAGAGGCAAAAACTTTTTTCAGTGTGCAAAGTCGTTCCTTACTCTAATCGGGATTTCCTGGAATATTTGTGTAACAGAACTCCCTTTAAGATATTATGGAACAAGCTATTCTGGTGCTTCTTTGGCAAAGATATTCCACCCCCGTTTCATCCTCTTTGGGATGACAGTGATCTGCGCCTATTATATCCGCTCACGTAGAAAGACAAAGTGGAATAGTTTTTCCCAGCAATTTTCTAAAAAAAAATGCTGTGAAGGGGAGGGTCGTATCGGAGAGAGAAGCTAAGAAGTGACGTTAACTTTTTAAAGAGATCTAATAATGCCATGTCATGCAATAATACAAGTACGAATACATATTACGTAAATACTTTGAATATCAAGTCTAAGCATTCCAAGCTCACCGAGCAAGTGAACGACACAAAATAAGGATAGGCTCCATTTCATGAAGGGATTGTCTGTACGTAGAATTTTAGAATAAATAATATGCGTACCCGATCTCATCCTTTTAGCATTCTTATCGGAGGAAAATTCATTTTGGGTGTTGTTATGCATAGAAAATATCAAGTCTAAGCATTCCAAGCTCACCGAGCAAGTGAACGACACAAAATAAGGACAGGCTCCATTTCATGAAGGGATTCTCTTTACGTAGAATTTTTGAATAAATAATATGCGTACCCTATCTCATCCTTTTAACATTCTTATCGGAGGAAAATTCATTTTGGGTGTTGTTATGCATAGAGCATCAACTTAATATTTCGAATAGACTTGATAACGATGATCATGGTGATATGACTATTTTCGCTAAAATGTTCATTCTCATAGTATTGTAAGGAATGGTAATGATTGGCACGTGATCTAACTAGAGTTAATACTGCGACTTTTTTCGTCCCTAGGTGGCTTTGAAATAAATATCTTGAGTCTATTTTTCCGTTTTGTCGAGCAAATATAATAAGACTAAAGCAAATGATATTTTTACGAAGAGAGTAGTTTAACTTTCCGTTTTGCTCAAGAGCATGCCGGTCATTGAGGATAATCATGATGGGGAAAGTGACTTTGTTTTAAGACCTTTTTCCTGCTAACTTTCCCAGTTAAAAGAGCATTGGAAATCCGAGACAAAGTCAGTGTCGGAAAGAAACAAGTTTTTTTCCAAAAAGAAGAACAAGTTTCTACATGAGCAGTCATTTCAATCCAATAATGATCAAAATGATTATGTTGACGATGATCTTGGAGATACTTTTGCCAATTTTTTGAGCACGCAGTGAGGAGAAAGTAGAAAAACAGAGATGATTTTGATGTTGTTATTTGTACTTTACAGGGATCTTAAAGACTTTGGACTACTTTTCCTATATTAAGATCTAGTGATACAAGTGTTTTATGGGACAGTACATGCCTAAATGACAAATCTAATCAGCCGAAAGCAAACTAATACGAATTTGTTTGGCTGTGGAATATTACATGGGGCTTATATTTTTCTCTGGTTGATTCTAACCAGGTTGAATTGTCAAAGGAATAGAAAGTTTACTTGGTTTCCGTGGGGAACCTGTTTTGCCTTTCCAGTGTTTCACAATTTGCCAAGGTTATTCGTTTATTTACTACACCACTACACTATCCATTACTACCTAGACTTTGACCTTCGCCTGTGCTTTTAGTACAACTTAATAGGAAGTCTTTGAAGAATACAAAAAGTATGTAGGTATTTAACGGAATGAATATAAACGTTCATTCGATATTATATGGCTTTTAATCGGAAAATAACTTACTACCAGAGAAAATTCAAAACGGGAAAATATGTATGAGATCGCAGTTAAATTTCGTAGGAGCTTCCTTCTTTACTCAAACTATTCGCACAATACGAGCTGTGAAGGAGGATCACATGTTATCATCTCCGAAAATTCATTATTCGCAGTTGATTTGCAAATGCTATTATTTTTGATGAGTTCAATTTTCATGAAATAAATCCAGCTTAGCACACGATTCCACAACTTACGTATCGAATTCCGAGGTCGAACACTTCCCTATAAATTAAAAAAGCAATTGGAATAGAAAATGGAGAAATAAATTACATATTAAAGCAAACTGATTGCTTCTTGACTCAAGTGCAATCATTCTACAGTATGAGAAACGCAAAAGGTTAAGTTATTTTGCTGATTCTGCATAGCAATATTACTTACCTACAGTTTTGGTCTTACTGACTGAACATGGTTAATAATCTTACTCTTGATATGATTCGAATGATTTATGGAAAATGCTCATTTTTTCATTTCAACTGTTTTGTTGTTTTTTTTGCAGGTCTCGTGGATCCGGAGGAAAGACTATCACTTATTAACAGTAGGTTTGCAGACGTACAGTAGCGACGACCGCTTTTCAGCCATCCATGCTCAGAGTCCTGATGTAAGCTTACTTTTAAAGTTATTTTATATTCTAGAACAGAACTGATTCCGTATTGATTTAGTCATCAAGAAATTTACATCATTTCATGAGTGTGTGGGCGGATGATAAACTCCAAATACTGCTATTCAAAGAGTATATATTTATTTATAAATAAAATACTTAGAAAATGCTGCGAAAGTATTGAACCATTGGATCGAGACTTTAATTTTAAGGCATTTTAGCTTCTAGCAACATTTGTTAAATCAAGGACTTAAAAGTGTGCTTCCAATGCCAAATCCCATTCAGACGTTAATTCAGTTAAAAATCGATCCTACAAGGATTTTCTCATTTAAAGTACTAGATGCGTTTTTATTTCAAATTATCACGAAAGCGTAAGCTCTAAAAGCTCCCCATAGCTCGGAATTTCCCTATTTTTTTGCTTATTTCGAGAAAATAATTTGTTGATTAGTATTCCTCGTTCCATCCCTCCATTTATCCCTTTGCCGTGCTTCTTTGCCAGTCATATTTTTCAGTGTCAGTTGAGTCTCTACCCTAAACCGCCCTACCCATACTAGGCCAATGTATAGCTTCATCAAGTTCTCAACAGTGACGACGCGATTATTAATCTCGTTGTTTCTTCCTTGACTTCGTTCTTCTTCTTTTTTAGTTTATACGGTTAAAGCCGAAATTAAAAGCCTGATTTAGACGTAATCTCGGCAGCGGCATTGCCAAAATGCTGGTCGAGTTGGTGTCGGTGGCAGGGTTAAAAACCGGCCATTTTTCACTCACAAGTTGACATGCATGTTTCCAACTCGATCCCACATTCCCAGAAAAACTCTGCCGAAAAATGTTCAATAAGTGGGGAGAATGAATAAAGCCAGAAAAAGCGTACTTTCCTTGGAACGAAAGTGAGGGGAACAAGCAAGGCAATTTTTACGACAATCCCTCTCGCTTTTTAAGTACCGGAGATTCATGGTAGCAATTTGTAATTCATTAGTGGAGTTGGAAGTGGCACGGCATGGGCTAAACTATACCCTATACATGGTTCCATTATGTATCGCACATGATAAATGTACATCGCCCATCACTTTTTTCCTGCTGCAATTCAAGGACTTTTTTAGTAGGTGCACACGCACCACAAGCTATGAATACATCCACATATTATTTAAGTTCATGGCTCCTATGAAGCTCTTGCATGCATCCTTGACAAACTGTCGGAGTGGAAAGGGAAACACGCGGATATGCTTCCTATTGCATCTTCTCCCTTCATATTTTTATTACATGCATGAACCAACTGGAAGAAGAGAAAGTGCGAAGCTTTTACTACAGAAATACCTATGTAGTCAAGAGCCTTTTAAAAATTTCCTAATCT
>JAANSQ010003497.1:0-10026 GCA_036850885.1 Lepidocyrtinus dapeste
TTTTTTTTGCCCTGGCCTTTTCATAAAGTTCTCAATGACGTGTCGTGTTGGTTGTTCTCTTTGCTTCTGTTTACTTGAGTTTTTACCCTTTAAATCCCTAAAAAGGATTACATTTGCAGGCAGCCCTATCACCCGAATGGGAATTCGGAAGGAGGATTCATGTCCGCACGAAAAAATATAATCATAGTTTCGTTACTCTAGCAAGACTAATCCTATTCCTGGAATTTACTGAGGAAAAAACAATAGCGTACTCTAAATGAAGCACCTTTTCCCTAATGATAGGTTCTATCTACAGGCATGTCACCATACGAAGCAGAGAACTCCTCTCCGAAAAATATATTAATGATTCTCAAATGATCAATTCATTCACTCCTACTCTTCTCGGGTCTACTAGCATCTCCACCTCTTCATTATTTTACATTATCGCCAGAGTCAAAGTGAGCGTCGTGGGATAACTTGAAAAAAATCCTGAATCGAAATACTCAAAACCGAAGGGGAGGACAATTGCTAAAGGTACAGGGGCATTTTGAAACTTTAGAAACAATACGAGCAATAAATTATTCCCTAAGATAAGAACCAAGAGTAGGCTGTAACGTCACCATAAAAATCATAAAATACCGCATACACATGTTCTCTCTGCATTGTTCAAATAAAAAAGTTATCAGGAGAAAATGCGTTTCTTTATATTCGCAAAAAATCGTGTCCGTGTCAGTCCCTCTACGCTCGCTCCACGAATTCGTTTTTTTTATCGATCGATCAACCAAAAAAATGCGCAGTATACTCTGGAGTATCATATCATAATATCATCACGGAACATAAATGGCTCTACCAAATAGACTGCGGTTTTCATAAAAAAAATATCCTCCCAAAAGGGAAGTCTAAACCGTGCTCTGTGTAGCTCACGTTTTCCCTTTATTTTAAAGTCAAGTTTTTGACATTGTTCCCACATTGTAATGCAGAGGATACAAAACCCGAGAGAAAAATCTCAAACTCAAAGTTTAAACAAACAAACGACAGATTGTTGAAATGAAGATAATCATCCCATCTCATCTTTTATGATAACATGATCGTCGTCGTCAACTCAATCTAGAGGACAAAAGAAGTGCAGTGGAGGAGATGCAAGATGCATTGTTTGGTTTGATGCTTAATGTTGGTTTAGCGTACGTGTGTGGTTTGGTCCGTGGCTTTTGAAAAAGATTCAAATTGTAGCTGATTATATTTCGATGGTATTATATTATGTAGTCACTGACTTTAAAAAATGGCCAAGAGCATGGGAATTTGTTGCAGATTCAGGAAATCGTGCTTAAGAGCCTTGAAGACCACCGGACCGGATGTATGAGTAAAAATGCAAAATAAACAGTGACATCAGTCACTTCTAGGTTGGATTATGCGGGTGCGTGGGAGGTCTGCAAAAGTGAAGAATCGAAGAATCAAGAAAGACAGCAAAACAATTTCTAGTTTAATTTTCTATTTGTATCTTGGATGAAAAAATTGATGTTAAGTAGGAACGTAATTGGGTGACAAGATGGGATATTCTCTTGGAGGGAACAAAACTGGATTAGCATTAAGTGGAGAAAATCCCCCAGAAAATTCCCATTTCAAGGATGCCACCAACACTAAAGTAACTAGATGAAGAACAGTGTATTTTTTTGCGGTGGAGTAGCTGTCATCGGAGAAAATACGGAGAGGGAGAAAGGCGAGAAAAGCGTAAAGATAGGAATTATTTATTACTCCCACACATCACGAAAAAGAGGATTTTGTTGGAGCCACTTGGAACGTTAGAAAGTCGAAGGGAGATGAGTATGATGATGCATCTCTCCGCGGGAGAATGAATTGAGGATGGATAATTCTTCCGCTCTTTTCATCTCATGATTACTCCAACTACATCTTGTTTACATGAAATGGAGCAATGGAGGCTGGATGACAATAGGAAGAAGAATGGCTACAAGTACAATCAAAAAGATGCAATTTCGTAGTGAAAAGAGGGGCTTTCGTTCTAAATGAAAGTGTAAAAGATGAGGCAGTATAAAGTGCATTATTCCTTTCCGGTTGAGAATATAGGAAATGCATGCATGTATGCATATGTCATCCAGTCAGGAAGTTACATTACACTTGTTTCACTCCATAAAAGAATGGAACAATGGAAAGTAATTTTCCTGGAGAAGTAGAAAAAGGGAACTATTGTTCCACTGCGGTTATCTTCACTTTCCTTTCTATGATTACTTCTACAAAATAAAAACCCACAAGATGGATGTGAAGCCGGAGATGCTTAATGAAAAGGAGGATTCGAAGAATGAGATAATGTTCCAGGATTATCCTACACTAAAATATTCAATTGGATTGAGTCAATAAAGTAGTTACAGATACTTTTGGGTACCTAATGATTTTCATCATGGTAAAAATTGATCAAGACGAATATAAAGAGGTTACTTAGGTCACTACATTCAATTTTCATATCCCTTCTAGAGTATTGTCTCCGATTACTTATCATGGTTCTCTTAGAACGTTACAACCCAACAGAAATGATCCTGTTCCTACCAATATCATCCTACCTCACTGAAATGAAAGCCATTTTGCAGCTTCTCTAAATCAAGTCAGAATATTCTGTTTAGATCCTTCATGCTTTTTTATGTTTTCTGTAAAACCACAAAAGTCAAAAGGTTATGCATTTTAAAAAAATTAGTGTACACAAATGTTTATATGGTACAGGGTGTAACTATCTCTTCACTCTGTAAACCCTACACTTATTTTAAATGTTTTACAACTTTTTTATATTCAGTTCTAATCGTAAAACTTCTTATTATCATTTACAATTTTGAGAATATAAGAATTTCACAATTTTCGGGTTGGGACTTTTGGAGAAAAAGGTGGAACTGTAATAAAAGGGAAGAAATTCATAAAGGGAGATGAAACCTAAAACCTAAACAGAAACTGTATTGATCCTCTGCCAAAGTCAATAATTACCTGGTGATGTGAGGTCAGTCCGTACCAAAGGTATACTGGCACAAAACAGGTTTATGAAGTTATAAGTATAGCTTACTCAAAAAATTTGGGAATGCAATGGCATTTAGGATAAAGGATCATGTAATTTTTGGCTCCTGCTTCTTGTCCCAGAGATTCTTCGTGCATTCGAGCTAATCCAAAGTAGAAGAATCAGATTCGAGGTCTGACTCTGTTTCGTTCATCCAGAGTTGATCTTTTAGCCTAGGTTTCATTGCTACTGTTTTAGAGGAATGATCCCGACCAGACCCATAAATCCACAATCACAATCATTTCGAGAAAATACCGATGGACCGAGGGTATTCTCGCGCTATATGTTTAGATTCGGGTTGCGGAGCAATTTCCCTTTTCAAGGTGATTATTGACCATAGCCAAAGCTATTTATTTTTATGAGAATCGCTCATGGTTAGAATTTGCCACTAACTTTTATTATTATTATTATTATTAGGTCTTAGAGTAATAACGTAATTGTAATGGTTTCTGTTAGAAAACAATAATGCTCACGTTTTCCCCTGACCTTAGCAATCTCCTCTTACACGACTCCCGTCTCGTACACGCAACTTGAACAACTCAAAGACAATGAATTGAAGCTTAATGACGATGAGTCTCGCCATGAAACTAATCTAAATTTGGTATAATCGTTTTCATGTTACACCGACCGACCACCGACCGTCGTCCATTTCATCTTGATCTAAAATCTTCTCAAAGTAAATCCGAACGACCTTGATTACCTTTTTACCCTTAAACTGATCCAATCTCACCTTTTTTAATACTTTGGGCCGTCGCCGCCAGTCACAATTAACGGAATAGTAACTCCAACTCAAAGTGTGGGAAACCTAGAGTCCTGGACAAGAATTCTAGTAAAAACGTAGATGAATTCCTTAATTTTTCCAGAAAAAGGAGAAAATTACTAAAAAAAATCTTCACTTTTTCCTCGAAACCAATAAAATTATCTGCGTTTAAGTACCATACCATCATCAAATCAATACCAACAGGGAATTAATTACATTCAATTGCTATTCTCAACTCTCCCCAATGTTAATATTCCCCAAAATGGTACAAACTATCAAATTGGAAAATGATGGGTGTACTCCGAAAAAAATCACATAGATCATCATTTTTTCAGTCAACTCTTCATTTTTCCTTGGAGTTTCCGGCCGGATCCCTCCTAATTTTATCATCCATCCCGCATTATTTTCTCAAATTCTCTAGTGTAAATTGACTTGTTCAACCAAATACCCTTCTAGATGTAATCCCTGTGAAACCGCAAAATTGTAAACGAAATTATCTCTGATTTCGTCTTTTACACTACCTATCATTCTACTCGGTGAGCGGTGAACAAGACCCAAAGCACATATTTTTATTGGGAATTTTAAATTCAAAAGGAAAATCTTGTTTTCCCTCTCAACTCATTCGTGGAAAATGTAGCGAAAAAAAGTAAAGAAAACAGATGCACTTAAATTCCATCTAAATGTTGATGTGATAAGTGAAATGAAATTGAAGTGGAAATAAAAATTTTCACTTCAATTCCCTTCCCAGCATCCCACAACGCACCCTTCTTTCTTGAGGAAAAGGAGGAAATGAAAAAGTCCATTTTCCTTTTTTCCTCCTTCCTGAATCGAGCCCATGACTGGGAGCATTAAAATGTACATGTCAAACATTTCAAAATTCAAACATGTAAATTCAAATAAAAATGCTCACATACGCGATTATGCTTTAGATAATCTTTATTTCATTGTCACAACTCGCAATCCCATACTGCACCAGTTGAGATGCGAGAGTGGAGACACTTTCGAAAAATAAAAGTGTATTTTCATGTGTTCTCAAAAATTATGTGGGATCGAAATATTTCAAGTATTCAAAGTTGCTCTTTTCTCATATGTTTCCTGATTCCTGTTGTGACTCTTCCAAGGGTAGATGAACGTTCATTTTTTTATGATGGAGTCACATCGTAACCGTCAGAGGAAATTCATTTTTGAATTTTCAAAATCATCTAAAGTCACAAACACAAATGCAAAAAATGAGGCAAGTGTATAGCTTATGGTACTGAGCAAAGGGGTTCAAAAGTAACGTGACGTAAAAAAAAGAAGTTGCATCCTTTGCCTTCCTTCATCTTCGAATCCTTCGCACCCAAAAAAACACCCTTTTCGTCAGATTGAGAAATGAAGATGTTGACATGGTCTACGGTTTAGAGATTTGAGGATGGTAAGGTTTTTAAGGAAAGCATGTTGTTTTGGTGAATGCTGATCAGAACCAATCTATCACGAAAATTATATTTTTAGTATTTTGACTTTTTATAAGAAATCGTATAAAATGTGTCATATAAAAAATTGGGATGCACTGTTGAGAGTACACTCTTTGATAAATTGCGTTATAAACGCAGAACACGGAAGCCCTATGTGGCTAGAGAATTTAACAAATGTATAAATTTTTTATTGTTTTATTTCTTGGATTTAGGGAGAAATCGTGATGTCTGGTAGAGTGTAAGTTATAAATCATTCAGACATTTCGAAATTTAAAAATTTGAGTCGGGTTGACAAAGTTAAATTAAGGGAGCGTCTTGTGCTTGAATGAGAAGCGTATTATCGTAGCGTGGGATAACTTGTCAAAAAGGTTTAACCTGCTAGCATTTAATAGTTATTAAAAGTTAGTTAGCTAAATAGAATGGTTTAGGTAAACTGTAATCAGTGTTGAATTTCAATGAAAAACAACGCTAGAAGAGCATGCAAAGCTATGAAGGTATTGATTTTGATTTGCCCATCTGTCCGTCTGACTATGTGCATGATGAATTGGTGACTCTCGAACGTGTGAACTAATTGACCTCAAATTCGGTATTATAGGTGCGTGGGAACCCAGGGAGAAGCGGATTAACTTCTGGACCATATAAATCAATTTATGAGGTTAAGGATCATAAGTGAACGATTTTTAAATCGCAACAAATGCCTTGTGATAACTCATTTGAGAGCTATCGAATCGCTGATTACAAAGCCTTCTAAGATCAATGACCAGGTACATGGTAGGGGCAGAAAAACGTTTTAAGGACAATGCATTCAGGATTTTGCCAACTAAATATCATAGAAATTCTACTTATGTGTTCTAATGGTGTAGCACTACAGTAAGAGATAACAAAATATGGGGATTTTATTAACTGGGACACTTAGGAGATGATTAAGTCATTATATATTGTTTTTTCTACACCCAAAAGTCGATTTGATTGAAGTTGCTTAATACTAGACGTTTGCATTCACAATTTAACCAATTTGCGTTGCGTTGCCTTTACATTCTTTCTTTGTTACTTTCTGATAGTAGTCGCTCTTTGCCCCGAATGTCCGCGAAGTACAAAATGCACTCTCATTTCTTATTCTGAGACTGCCTGTGCCTTTCTATTGAGTACTTGTCAGTTTGTGCAATGTTGTTCTACTGCAACAACGACAATGCACTCGAGCACCATTACTATTGTCGCTAACAAAAAGGTGCTTCTAAACAGATTTTGAAGCTGAAGTTTAGTTTATTCGTTCCATAATTTTGAGGAGTTTCTAATTTTTTTTGGAGAATATTTACATTGAGGAACTCCCTCGTTACACAGCAAACGACACAATGAGTATATTAATGGAGGAGATTAGAATCGAAGAACTTCGATGTCCGGTTTGTCTGAGTATCCCAGAGAATGAGATATTTCAGTGTCGCCGCGGACACATCGTATGCGGTTGGTGTATCTGGAAGATTTCTACGGAAAGATGTCCACAATGTCGGGAGTCAATAGGAGAAAATCAAAGATCAAGAACCCGTTTCATGGAGTCAATTCTGGATAAGTTTCAATTTGATTGTCCCCATGCGGACTTGGGATGTCGGGAGAAATTCAACCGAAAGAGGTTGGCATTTCACGGACAAAACTGTAAATTGTAAGTGTTTTCAACCATTGCTTACAGATCTTCTATTTCATAATTAAATAATTGAGGATTCTACTAAAGTTTTGCCAATTTGGTTATTGCAGTGGGCGCACCATCGAGATTTGCAAGCTCTTAGGTTTTCACGACTGTGGATTCAAAGTTACCATTGTCGAGCTTCAGAAAAAGCTTCTTGATCACTTGAAAAATGTTCACAAGAAAATTGTTTCTGTAGGTGTAAATCGCGTACTTACCTGGAACAACTTCTACAAGTTGCAGTTGAATGACCCCAAGGGAACTCAGTGTCATCTCCTGCAACGGGATAAAAATTCAGAGGTAGTCATGCTCGTCTTCAAACTGACTAAAGGAGAAAACGAAGGTGATTTTCTCTTATGGAGTTGTTTCTCCATGAGCCAAGAAGAGTCTTCATTTGAGGTTCAAATCGAAGTCCCTAACAAGAAGGTGATAATCACCCACCTATCGATACTGTCAATCTTATATTTTATTTTATAATATATAAAATATTTGATGACCGTACTGTGGCTCTTTAGGACGTGGTGATGAGATCAAAAAAGCAGAAGTATAGGATACCAGTTCTACCCCTGTGGGAAATTGAAACAATTGAAACAACAAACGGAGATATAAAACGTCTGCTGTATGAAACCGGCTTCTCTTACAGGGTCGTAGACCCGGGGATTTTTTTGTTGACAAGGCAAAACCCCTGCCAGACGTTTATCCGAAAATCGACGACTGCAAGTCTTAAAATCAGAGCCAAAATATTTCTGGGGGGGTCAGTCGCACATAAATTATAACCTATTCTATTCGATTTTCATGAAGTTACTCTTGCTAAATGTTACATTACAGAGGGCATTTTGGACCCACTACCCGGCAAGCTAATAACCTTGTGTACCGCGATATATCTGGCGCACAAAAACTGTTAATAAATACACGATTTAGACGAGCACTATGTACCGACACTAACCTGCGGATTCAAGGAAAACGTCGTGAAGAACATTTTTCGTATGTTAAATTTCTTAAATTGTTCGTGGTGCATTTTCGCTTGGGTTGCGTCTAAGTTGCAATTTCAATTTCACCATTCTAGGTTCCGATTGTACCTGAAAACGACTGAAGCACTATGCATGGCACCGAGAGATCTCACTGAATACAATATAGGTTTAATGGTTGAATACGACTCTGGGTTTGATATCGTCAACAGAACTTGCTACTCCAAAGCACGCGGACTGGGCCAGTGGAATCGGCACAGTGAATCTCTAGTCCTCAATGCTAAAAGTAATGATTTTGAACTAGAGATCAAGTGTGAGCCGAGCAACAGATACTACGTCAGGATCAATGGGAAGGATTGGTTCGAGTATGATAGTCTCGTTAATTTTGCTGATATTTCATATTTGGAGATGCATCTGAATGGGGTGGAGGTCTCCTTAATTACTCAATACTAAAGCTGACTGTGACCGACATTTTTTCATGTATTGTTTAAGTTGTTTGTGTTATTTTTGTTGTTTGTCTTATATTTTGTCTTAAGTGGTAATTAGGAAAAATTGGATTGAAATTTCTCATCTGAAAATCTACTGATCCAGATAAATACCGAAATGTTCATAAATTGCATAATTGTAGTATTCCATCTTTTAAATAACATTTCGTATATATCATTTGATCCTTTGATTTGATAAGTTGTATTTTATGCATTAAATTTATTACTTAGCTGAGCTTGTGTAACTAAGATTATTATTCAGTTTGATTTGTCGGTCTGTCTGCCCGTGCTCACGATAACTCTCAAACACGTGAAACGATTGACTTTAAATTTGGTACATACGTACTTCGGAACCTGAAAAAGTAGCCCATAGTTTTTGAGCCATATCAGTCTACGTATGAGGTCAAGGGTTAAGTGTGAATGTTTTTTAATGACGACTTATGGCTTCTAATTCCCCATTCAAAGCGAGCTCCAGATTACAGAAGATAAAATTTACGATTAATACCATTATTTTTCTTTCAAACTTTTCACATAATTCCAAGGTTAAATCTAACCCTTTGATTCAGCTTAGTAGTAGTACATCTTTGCGAAGCTACGTATTTCACAGCGTTTTTACGAAGGTGTATTCCCTTATGGCTATTGGGAGACCCTTCTTCATCTGATTTTTTTCATCCTGTCACAGCAATTATGTCTAGTCATATTTATAAAACGATATTACATTTATTCTCAATCCTAGAAAATTGGACGCGACAAGCAAAAAGGTAACGTGCCTAATACTGCCTTGCCTTGCGTATGCTCATATTTTATCATATATATTTCATGTGCTATATGCTCCATCCTTTGAGCTTAAATAAGCTTTGCCAATTGCTCCCGTCACACTCTTCATAACTTCTTGTCGCCTTCCGAAAAGGAAAATATAAAATAGGAAATACGACCTCGATCCGAGATTCAAGGCATCTCATAATCTTTCCTAAATGTAATTTCCATATCCGAAGCACATATTCCTTTCGTAGATAAATTTAGTTCAATGCAAATGAAACATTTTATGGATGAACGCCTCCAAAAAGTGATCCCACACAAGTAGCTCCATTTTTTAAAGTAAGCGTATCTTGTTAGCTTTCTTCCAATTTTAAACTTATATTAGCAAACTTTCCATTTTTCTACGCTTCTCATTCTCTTTGAACCTTTCTGGTTGATTAAATATCACTAGGTTTTTTAACAGACTGGCAAACAATATCGTATACATTTGTGGTCTCCCTTCCAAAAAAATTACTACGGGACCACCGACTTTGCCTCGTCTTACTCGTCTTAGAAAAAAGATTTTTACTCAATCTTCCTTCCCCTTTCTCCCTTGAACGTAAAGCAAACACAATTTCTTTTCTCGGAAAACTGTATCGAATCCTGGGTGAAGTATTAAAATTGGTCATTTCTCCCCTTTCTTTTGAATAAAAAAATGACCACATCAAAAATCCATGGTCCTATTCTGATCCGATCCAACAAAATCTAGCAAAAGTATCCCACATTTCGTATATTTTTTCAATGAATTTTTCATACAAAAAGGAAAAAAAATTGAGGTCCAACCATATTCAATCAGATCGCCAGAAAAGGAAAAGACGGATCACTTTGATTTGAATGAAATGCATGAATACA
>JAANSQ010003498.1:0-10023 GCA_036850885.1 Lepidocyrtinus dapeste
TTTTTTGAGTTATGCAACTGTGAGTTTTAGTTAGGAAGGAAGACTTCCACATATTTTTTTAAAGTAATGCATAAAAAATACGTAGGAATATACGGTACGTAAAATCGACATAAGCAACGAATAAATGAAATTCAATTTCATGACAGGTGTCAGAACCAGCAAATCTCGAAATTCCATAGATTCCCTAAATATCAAACCATGAAAAACCCGCTGCAGTAGAATTTCATAAGTTCTCTTCTTACAAAAGTGCTTAACTTGCTACATAATTTTTCACCACTGGTTTTGTCTTCCAATTTTTTAACCTATTCTTGCCTTTACCAGTAAACTAATGAATTAGTAGATCACGGTTTGCCACAAGCTATCAATCCCAAAAGTTTATGACACCGATGTTCGGTCTGATAATTTTTATTTGGTAAAGGTGTAGGTAGTATCATTTAGTAGTCCCCGCACCAGACACTACAACTTTGACTTCCGTATAAATTAAATAAGGCAGGTTGACATGTTTCATTCGAAAATTATTAATAAAGTTAATAATAACCCCTACCGCAATCACAAGATCGCGCTAAATGTTTTTACTCTTGTAAAACTTGTTTACGACAAAACACACCTAATTAATTTGTAATCAGTCAATATTATCAGCAGCAGGATGTTCACAGTTAAAATCCAACCCCTGCAACTCACGACCAGCACGAGAGGGGTGTCTTGGTACTCAATGAAAAATTATTTTTACACACCTACTCTTCGAAACACTTGAGTATTACGTTGCACAACACTCAATTTAGCGTTTCTTCTCATTACTCCATCCCGTTTGAGGAACACACCTCATAGCGCGTTATTGATTTCATCTTTTTTTCAATTTAATCGTTATTAGACAGTTTTGTCATGCTTTTAAAAATGCTTCGAATTCGCTAATGTGTAAACTCCAAATATGAAGAGAAACCTAAGGAATTTCGCTTTACATTTATGGATTTTAAAATCAAACTCGTGATGTTCACTTGACGCAAGATGTATGTCGATTTTGACATGGGGTATTGTGAGCAATGTAGAAAATGATTAAAATCAGGCTTAATATCATCCCATCAAATGATTTCAAATTTTAGTTGTTCCTTAACGAATCTATTTGAAGTATAAGAATTAAAGTGTTATTTCTAAATGTTGGAAATTATCTACGCGATTTATATTCTCAAATGCTGTGATAATCTGAAATAAGATCATTTTTTATTTACCTTACGCAATAATATGACAGCATGTTACATTATTTAGCCATTGGCAAACCCAACAAATATTTGTCAATTTGTCACTTTGAACAAAAAAATTAAGAGTTAAAGATCCGTGATTAAAAGTCTCGTTTTATTATAGTTTCAGTACAATAAGACCTAAAAATTTTGTACGCTTAAACTCTCATTTTTTTCGCGAAATTAGCGCAAGGAAGTAGATTACTAGTTAAGGACGCACTTTTCTACGTGACTAGAATATCTTCGAAATTGATTTAAATTTGAAGCATTTTAAGCCCATGACTGGTGACATTTTACTGTTTCAATTTAGAGGTGCTTTACTTTCCCACTTAATAATGTTGTCACGAGCTAGCGAAAAATATGATTAGATGAAAATGGTGACGTGCCTGATTCCATCATGATGAATTAGGTGTGCTACACTACTAATTTTAGCCTCATTTTCCTTGCACTAATTTATGTATGCAACAATACCTTGCATATTTTTGAAAATGGGACAAATAGGAAGATGATGATTCATTCGCTAAAAAAGTTTTTATGGTTTATCCAATTCATTCCATCACGTCTCAAAGAAAGCCTTCAAAGTCCACTTAAAACTTACCGGGTTAACTCCTTCTGGCACAGTTTCAAACTTTAAAAACAAATCTACCTGAATCAGCATTTTGTGTGAAAAGTGTAATGAATTCGGAAAACCGTGATCCTGCAAATTTCCTAGCACGTTCGTGCGAACTCATTAAGTGGGGTGACTCAAGACTGAATCATGGAATTTTTTTCTGTCACTAAATTGCATAATGCCCTCAAGTCATTATCAAGAGCTGTTAAATTAGCAATTGTCATTGACTCAACTATTTTAACTAGATTTTTTTCAAACTTTACTACTCCGTCAGGAGTTGTATAATGGGGGTCTCTTGGATCTAGTCCTGGTTGGGAGGTTACGTCAACATTTTGAACTGGGCGTATGAGAAAAACTCCTTTCTTCACAAACTCAAAGTTGAATGCAAGGTCGCGATCACTCTAATCTTATTCAGTTTGCTCTCCTTTATGACAAGATGTAAAGCGAAAACCAATTTCACACAAACCTATACTTCGGAGGTAATCATAAAATCATATCGTGATCAACTAAATTTTTTTTTACTAGAAGTAGGCAAAGGATAGAAAAATCTTTAAAAACTACTGAACTTTTAGCATAAAATTCGATCACGACTTTTGAAAAAAGAATACCCCCGTAAATTGCTCATAGTCTAGAAGGTATCGCCTAAAACTCCATTTTTTATTTGGAGCCTGACTAAATCCTATGATTTTGTCCTTTTTACAAAAACTACAAAAAAACTATGCTCTCATTTAATACTTACGCATAATGTCTCCCATTTCTCGAAAGATTATTGCTATTGTCTTCCCTCTAATTTGACTTGACATTGCATTCAAATTCGTATCGTATCGTTTCAAAGTGGAAATAACAATGTCAAGTTTGACTCTTATTACAGTTCACAGTCCATATATTTCATCCTAGTGCATAAAAATTCTTTCGAAAATTATCCTAGTCCCTTTTTACAAATCTGCATACAACCGCAAATTATCTGCGCATTATTTCCTTTATTGTTCACAAGCAGTTTTTTTTCTGATGATGTAGGAACTAGATAAAGCACATTTTATGTTGTGAGGGTACTTACAGATATAAGCATTTTTGTTTAAAATTTTTAGCTTCATTGTTCTACTGGGTTTTAGATGTTATACCACACGCTGCTACATTTTTATTTCCTCTTCCAAGGTCTTTACTAATTACATAATAGTATCTCAATTCTATTCAAAAGGAACTTTTTAACTTTTATACATCAAAAACACTTCTACCTTTCAAGTTCTCTCTTACTTAATAGGATTTTCTCCTGATTCCTTATATAATTTAAAATTTTCTCGTAGTGTATAGTCTCCTCAAATGATGATGATAATGATGGCCCTGCTCGTTTGTCATCCAGTTGCCTACGCAGAACTACATCCCATATCCCATCTTGCTCATTTAAGTGATGTAATGGAGCTACTGAAAAACGCAGGGTATTTTAAGCTGAATCGTGGTGCCCCAATACTTCTTGGACTAAGTGTACATCCCATATCCCATCTTGCTCATTTAAGTGATGTAATGGAGCTACTGCCACTGCACTGAATGACGGTTTCTTTTAATTTGGGTATAATACACAATAAAAATCGTAATTTGCACATCGTAAAATGCTTCAGTTCATGTTTGAAAGTGCTAATTTCTAGCCATTGCAATATTTCATAAAAAAAACGCTTTTATGGCTTAAACCATAAAACCTTTGTTCTCTTTTGAATAAAACCCATTTCCTAATTTATGAGCTTATTACATATGTCTCCATACAAAAGAGAATGGTTAAGCGATAATTATAATGAAAATTGGTAATAACGTGTAGAACAAATGATTTAGAGTTGTGCTAGAGTCATCATTATTGCTTANTACTCTCCCATTAAAACAGTCAGAAAAGAAGCATCATCTAAATCTTGGGGAATCAACATACCAACATGAACTTCTCAAAACAATTGCTTACGCTTTCGGCATTTTTTTTGTTACCAAAAACCTCTCGTTCATAATTCACAATCAGGGCAATTCATAATGCGTCCCAAGTTAATATATCAAATAGGCTTATTTAATGGCGACAACTATGTGTGTTTTCATTTTCGCGAGGATGTTAATGCTATATTGACTCTTTTCATGAAAATGGAATTCTCTCGTAGGGGCATAGGGGATATTTTTTTATGGAGAATGTGAACCATGTGATCCCTTCATTTTCCTCCGGGTAAAAAATGTCACATCATTATAGTGTTTTAAAGGGTCTATCTTTTGAAACTAATTTTCGCAGGGGTGTTGCCCCTAGGTGGCTTTTGACATGAATACATGTTTGGTAACGTGAGGTGATATGGGATCTTTTCTTTGGCTTTTAGCACAAAAATAAGATGACTTTTTTCAATCTTTTCTAATCTCAACTGGTAAGTATGATGTGATATTTTGCTGAGCATGATACGAGTAAAAAAAGTGGTTCATGAACATTTCTCTCGAAATGGTGCTTATGTTGTAATAGGTCCTGACAATTGAAATGATCCTAAAACTTGATAATTTCTCAATAAATAATGAAACAATGAAATGATCCTTTCGGGGTGAGCTGATATAAAAATGCTACGGAATTAATTGTTTTAGAGTGTTTTACATTTACAGGTTTAAAGCAAAATATGGCAAGGCAGGGTCGCCCCTACGTTCAAAATAAAATTAAGTCGACTCATCATGACAAAATATGGTTGATTCATCCTGGGATGTTGACTTACTCCTATGGCGTTTACGTAAAAATATGCAATATGCATATCCCATGATTCAGTTTGTTAATTTGAGCAAACATTATTTTCTATTTTGGTGCCATTACATCTCCTGCAGTCACCGTTGTCTTCTTCAGGGCTCTTTACAATTGATTTGAAGCGTGGAGCAAGACAAAACCCAGATTCCAATTTGATTATCTACGTCTGATTACGGGAGCTGTAAGATTTACCCAAAAAGTTTAAATATCTAAGGAAGAAAAGCATTTACGGTTACCAAATCCTTTTCGAAATGTCTCCGGCGGGTACAAAATCTATTGTATCTAATCATTAGTTTGGAATTAAGAATTAAAAGTTTTATCTCCTTCATGACGTCCATGATATAAACAAAACTTTTTTGATTAATGGCTCAATTAAAACTCATTCTTATTTGACAAATTGTAGAAAAAACTTTAGACATTGTATAACCTTCACTTCAGTTCCTCCTTCAACTCCTCCAACCTAAAACTTTAACCTGTTTTCTTTATTGCTTGACCTAATACAAGTCACATTATTTGCCATAATTTGTTTCCAAAAACGTTTTGCTCATTTTCATTCGAAAGTAAAATATGATCTAGTAAAGTTAAAGCTACCTGTATGCTTGCACGTCCCACTTCCTCGGGTTAATGGTTTATGCTAAAGGGTAAAAGTTGTACAAAGCAGGAGCAGAAGGACTTAAATAATTAACTGTATAAATTCAATGATGACTCCTTTTTAAAAAATTCCATGTGTTTATTAGGTTTTCCCTATATACCCACACACTCTCTTGAGCCATTGAGCCCCTTGTGTTTGGAGTAAAATAGTACCATTAACTGTGACTTTGACAAAACTGCACTCTTCTACAATTACACTTTGGATATTATTTCGAAGGCGAGAACAATTAGAAAGAGTAACCGAAAGCTATTTGCATTGAATCACTTTATCCCTGCAGCTATAAATCTCAATGCACATTTTTACCTGTAACGTCACGAATTGTTCACGTCAAATTGCATTCCTTTACGTAAACAAAGCTGCATTTTGCAGTCATTCGAATTCAACTCACAAAGCCTTAGGAAAACAATGGAGCGAAATGAAATGATGTCGTTTTTGAAACATGTTTTTAACTTTTTTTGTCCAATGCCTCAAAATTATAATGGTTTATACCCTTTGTGCCACCAAAATGAGTCATGAATTAGTAGTATACGTTTTACAAGAGTTATCAGCTTACAAAATCTGATCCTCCATCCACGCTTACAGAGAAAGACTCATGTGATGGTCAAAAACTGAAAACAAACCATTAATTCAATTTCCCCTATGATTTATTCCCGATATTGTGCTGACATTTAAAATGAGCAATTATGACCATCTTGGTCATTCCATGAAATAAAGCTAATATTTACATCACGACATAAGATTTTTACTTGCTTTTTTAAGTAAAACTTTAAGAAAGAAGACAGAATTTTAAGTTAAGTTTTGAAAGTCATGTGTCAATAAGACAGAGACAAATGACTGTACTCTGTAACCTTCCTATTCATTCTCAAATTAAGCTTTGAGTCTATAATGCGATTGTTACACTATTCGTAACCTTCCTATTCATTCTCAAATTAAGCTTTGAGTCTATAATGCGATTGTTACACTCCTAAACATGGTGTAAATGCGTCAACGCCAAACAAAAACCTAAGCTTGTCTCGTCTCTCCTGGTATTCTTACACATCACGTATTAGTAAACCACTAAAACAAGAAAGCAAATGGCATCATTTATTCTCCCATAAAAATACAGTTTCCCTTCCAGGATTTTTGTAAATACGTCAGGTATCAGTATTTAAAATCTTTATGATTTAAGACTCCATTCTTTTCCCTTTTTAACGATTTATGCATTCTCGAGGCATTTTTTAGAAATTTAAAACTCATATAAAATCTACAAGTTAAGATAAGTACCTGGATTCGCAAACGAAAAATGTTTCTTTGAGGTGGATGTACGAGCTTAAACCTTTTATGTTTAATTCAAGTTTGTCTCGTCTCGCAAAGCCCGGTAGATTACCAGTCACGGAAACTTGTCTTTCCTATTAACTTCCATCATCATCATTATGACGCATTAATGTGCGGCAATAATTATGCAATTTTCGTACAAACCTCTGTATCTAAATCATGGACTAGACTCCCTGCCACTTTTTATATAACCCTTTCGCAGAGCTTTTCAATGAGCAAGTGTCGCTACCGCTGTTTTATTTCCAAGTCACTCTCATTTGAAAGCGAATCACACCTAGAGCAGCTAGCTTGAGAGAACGGAAACCACACACATGTTCCTTTTTTGCCACTGCCATTACACATTTTCTCTAATTTTCTAGTGTCGTGATGAATAAAGATTAGCTTTTTCTTTCACAAATCCTATAATAATCCATCAGAATTAAAGGATTTTCATATGCAGAAGGAACAGGAGAGACTACCCTATTTAAAATTCAAACTGGTCAAAATACTTAGGAAGGAGTAGGATAACGTACAGTGACACATTTCGACATTTTCAAATGTTCACTAGTTGTTTACATATTAAACACGAACAGGAAATTTGAGAATTAATTTTTCCTCTTAATCTCCACTATACCTCTCTTTATGTGAAGTGCCTATATTGTATTGATATAAAACTTCTTTTACTCTTCAAATTATGTAAAGCTATCTTATTACTAGTGGGTCTACTCATCATTACAATGCCGCACCGATATGAATGATACGATACTACATTTATTATGAGTCTTGAGCGCAACGCTCATTTCCATAAGAAAATATTTTAGTTTTAGAGAAACCAACAAAGAAAACATCTTGATGAAATGACGCAAAGCTTAAAGCCTCCTTTCTTTTCCAGCAACAGATAATGCATGCTAATCTCTGAAGCAGTAGCATAGACTCTGGGTGATTTTACCTTCATCTCATTGTTATATTGCGTATGTAATGCACCCCATTATTATTACAAGAACGAGCTTGTCTTATTATTATTGTTATTGTGGCTGGTCTGTGAAGATGGTATGCTTAAGTGAGTATCGGTATTGTTAGCTTTTAAACCACAAAACTAGATGTACTTTCATCGTTGATAAAGCTCCTGTCTTTTTGACTGGTCCTACTTGTTTCAGGAGTGCTATGGTCTCATGACCCTTAAAAGCAAAAGGAGAAATCATCATTTCGTCACGGTTCTTACTAAGAAGCTCCGCGTATTACATCACATTACTAGTTTTATGACGCTTTCGCACACTATTCATTAAAAAGGAAGTAGTAAACAGTGAAGTCTTAAAGTACACGCATTTTTCCAGTAGAAAAGTTGGCTTTTCACGTTTCAAACCTTAAATTCTCATTTCGCTCCGTGCTTTACACGTTCGTTAAGTTTTCGTTATTTGAGCCATGTAGGAAAATAAGCATTCTCATTTTTCATTTCATTCGTCAGCGAAATCAAATAAAGGGAACGAGAAACGACGCTCCTCATGATTATCTTTTATATACTCGGTAAATCAACAAAGTCTTTTAGACTCATCCTTACCATTCCCTTTCATTACAACAGAAATACTTTTTCCTTACAATGCAATTAAGACAACATTCCAGATTAAGTTAGAGCCAAAGAGAAAATAAATTTCAGTTTACACTAAAATGCTTCACATTGTATTGTTATTTCCTCAAAATTGTAGAGTAGAAAGGAAAACAATCGAAATACTTTTTGTGCACCTTCAGCACATAATACTTTTCCTCCTCTTATTTTATCTTTCCTCCTTTGGAGGATGATGATGATACGCTTGATTTTGGAGATGAAACTTTCCAAGAATGCACTTGTATTTGGTGAGACCCAGAAGATATTATTATTTCACTGTAGGCTTAACAATGAAAGTCATTTTAAGCTTACAATGCATTTTAAGTGGCTCATCTCATCACTGTGCTGATTAGACAGGAAGGGAAAAAAATTCTTTTTACTTCTTTCTAGCACGCTGAACAATTCTCTATGACAGAAAGGGATTTTCAAGGAGTGCATGAAGGAATCACTCTTTCATTAAAAAAACGGCAAGAGCAAGTTCGGGAGAAGTATACAAAGTATACAGTAATTATTATTACTTCCACCATTAACATCATTACCATCATTAAAGGATAAGCTTTATTATGTCAGTCTTGAAAAACTTTTTAACTTTTTCACACGAATGACAATGCTAATGGATCAGGTCTGCAGTCTAAAGCCGGGATAAAAAGCAAATCTTCCGCATTAACAGTTATCCGTGCGTACTATTAATTACTCGAATAGAGTTGAATTATTACTGTTGAATGAGGAAGCCTAAAAGATTTTTCATCTTTTAAGTGCTTCGTCCTCATCACGATATGACTTTCATTGTCAAAACCATAACTTGCCACTTGTTGTCAGCGATGCGTATGGGAAGGATATTAATCAGTAGATGCCATTGTTTTTTTTCTTTAGGAAAAAAATGGACACTCTTTACTTATAACAGTTCATCTGTCATTCCAGAACAGAGTTGTTTTCACTATGCTTCGTTTTTGGACAGAGGGTAGATGAACGTGCGTAAGATTCGTTATAGGCGGCATTTGTAATTTTCCCGTAACATAGATCTGACCTGATGGATACCACTACTTAAGTGGCTTGGCATAGCTGGTTGATTATTGATACGAGAAAGATGATGATGGCTACAGCTAGGTCATTAGACAAGTTGGCTCTTTCTGGTTAAAAAATACGTTCTTTTTGTATTAAAGAAAACTGGTAAGGTCTGACTTATTGGCTCCGCAATTGTTGAAAGCTTAAAAAGACTGACTGACGGGAAGATACATTACAAGGCCAAGATCAAACAGGGCAAAGTCAAAATGCGGAGGAAGATTTCATGATACGGATATGAGAGGCCATCCAACTTCCTTGAGAAAAGTATCAGCAAAATGAATAAAAATCGCGTAAGCAAAAAAAAATCTAGTGCGTGCATCCCAGAATCTATGCTCATGTGGTGATGGTGGCGATGGTGCACTAGCTGTCAAGAAGATTCCGTCTTTTCGGTAAATTCAAGAGAGGAAATAAGAGCTAGTGAAATGATGATGACGATGGCGGCGGCGACCTGCACGATATACATATTACGATCACTCTGATATCATGATATGAGGCTAGTAATGACCATGATAATCATGATAGTGAAGCGATGAAAACGAAAGCATTCCTACGAGTTCCCTTTCAAACTGCACAGTAGAATTTATATAGCTCACGCATGACCTCGGAACTGAAAATTTTTGTAAAGTAATTTTCGGGTGCATAATATTTAAGAGGGAAGCATACCCGTGTCATTTTTTTATGCCAGTGCCGGTCGGCCTTCAATTTTTATGGGTTGTAGGCAAGGTTAGAGCATCTAAGCGTACATAATGATTGTGACTGGTATATTATGCAATTTCTATCATTAAATATATCCTTTCTATCTCTGCCTGTATGATTCTTAAG
>JAANSQ010003499.1:0-10023 GCA_036850885.1 Lepidocyrtinus dapeste
AAATATAGATGACAATCATATGCATCCAGAAAATAATATACTAGTTTTTGATATCTATACATACTTAAGAATATTTAACTCTTGGCAGATCGCTTTTTAGTTTAATATCTCTGTCACATTTACACTTTTACAAACGCCGAGCAGTTCAAAGATGTGTAAAAATTAAGTTTGACTTTTATAATATTTAAGGATCGTATTAATTTTACTTTTTTTTGTTTTTCCAGATGAACACCTTTCTTGTGGTCCTGTCGTTAAGACACTTACTGGCGCTAAGAAAATTATGGCAGGACTCTTCAGGCAGCCCCACCACGGATGTAATCGATGAACATAGTTTGGATGAAAAGATGATCGGAAATGGAATCCGGGCGTCTGCAATGTTATTACCTCTGTTGGCTGTTATGTGGTTCTTGGAAGTAGTCGCTCTGGAGAACGCCACCTCTATATTCTTCCAAGTTGCTGCTGCTATTGCCAATATTGCGCTGGTGAGCTTTTTAAAATTATAATGCTGTGATGCTTTCTTCCTTCCGTTCGATGCATTTAATTTTGTTGCTAGATCACTGCAAGCAAAAATTCCATGTTTAAGGTATAATTTTACTTACTCGAGGAAAATTGATTTCCAAGAAAGTATTCGATTTCCCATCAACCTCCTTTCCTCAAAACCTCTACACTTCAGGATGAGAAAATGGCTAGAACTATTTTTTATTTCGGTGCAATTACAATAATGGACCGTAAAAATGCTCCAACATTATTGGAGGAACTACCACTCTACGTTTTCCTTTTTTTCTTGGCTTAGCTGTGGATTCGTTCGTGTATATCAGGAGAGAAGATCTATCGAATTTCAGTTTTACTTCAAATTCCCAAAGTAGTTATGCAGAGAATCTAATGAAGATTAAAAGAACTGTAGGTATGGATGTCAGAGAATATAGTATTCCACTCGCTTATTTACGCTCCCAAATGTCTTTGTTTTGGACGATTTATGCATCAGAAGTAATGGAATGCCACACCAAATCCGAAGGTTAATTGACACCGGAAATAGGAAAATCTCAGTCAGTTCTAGACTTGCGTAAGTATTACTCCAAAGCGTGAAAACGTGTTGGTGGAAAATAATGGATTCATCCATGTAAACAATGTTAAGTACCGAAAGCCTAAGTGCTCGTGAATCAGAGAGATATGTAAAGTAGCATCATGTTATGGCTCCAAATTCACATAGTTACGCCTAGGAATAATTACAACTGCGTTCATGTGTGTATAAGTTAGATTCTCTGTCATATAGCTTGGAAACGATCTGAATCACCAAGGCAAAAAGATGAATGATATTGTTTTCCCAAAACAGAGCAAACAAAACGCCATCGGAAGCCCATGCTCACAATTTTCGTATAAAAAGCCAATAGCAACTAAAAATAGGAACCTTAAAGTAAAGTTAATTGAGAAAGACAAGTGGTCGATCAACGATTTCACGTTGGAATAACCATAGTCAAAAAGTTTCGGGTGAACAAATCGTTAAGTTATTCCAGTAAATTGTGTGATTCCTAAATCATCAAAAGGTACCCTGTTTTAAAGAATTTTAAAAAATTTCGTAGAACAGTCTTCAAATTTAGCGTGGTACTGGTGTACTTTGACTTGAAAAATCATTTTATCATTTTAAATTGAGCGAGCTTACTCTTACATCTCATTGAATCCACGAGTCAAATGTTTTGAATACCACCTTTTGAAAGTCAAGCTTTACTAGAGAGGCTTTTTTCATGCAAATACACCATCGGGAAAAGTCTTGTGGGATTCGTAATCCAAGATAAAAATCCAAAACTGAAAACCGGAAAATTGGAAGCCTACGTGGCTTTGATCAATTCAAGTATTTGAGGACTTTGATCAATGAAGTGTTAAGAGTTTTTAAGTATCGCTGCTTTGTACAAGATCAACTACTAATCTACAATGTATGACTATCAAACTCAGCTTGTATTAAAGAAAGTATAAAATCATATAGATTATGTACATTGTACACTTTTTCACCAAATATTTTCATGTTTGAAGTTTTTTAAATGGGAAAAAGTTTGAGTCCTACTTAAATATACCAAAACGTAAAATACTTATCAATATTCTTTTTGAGTTGAATGCGCATTAATCTATAAAAATGTAGATACATTTGATATTAGTCCTAGCCAGAAAAACCATTACAGAGGATAAATAACTTCCATTTGAATTAACTGGAATAAGAGGGAAGGGTGGCAGGGGAAAATAATAGGAAAAGGAAATCCACTGTAAAATCGGCTTTGCTTCCCACGCTATTTTGGTGTTTTCAGATTACATATTGTACGCTAGTTTTTAGGTAGTAGTCCACTTTCTTTCTTCTTATTATTTCATCACACGAGGTCCTCTTTGCCAACTCATATTGTGTTATTTTTTGTGGAAAAGTTTAACAAAAAGGCATCCCCTGACTCTACACTTATTATTCCTTTACGAGTGCAAAAACTTTTCCCGAAAAACGTACAAAAGCTAAGGTAAATGGGGAGGGAAAAGAGAACTGACTAATCCTAAAAAATTTGTCAAGAGACTATTATACGTGCTCTTGGGAGAAAGGAAACCTCCAATATTGTTTGGAAAGTTTAGATTGCAAGTCAACCTTACAATATTATCTACACTTTTCACGAAATGTACTCGACGAATCCCCCATGCAAAATTATGTTATTAAAACCAAGCTCCGGTCCAACTTTTGAAACGCCATATGTGCGGTATTTCGGCCAACTTATAACTAGCATCTCTTAAGCTTGTTATTACAAATTGTCATTCAAGAGCTAGGGGAGCAGCTATGGCATCACCACAACCACAAAAGTATATGCAGAAGCGGTAGTTCAAGTAGTGTTCTCTCAGCTCTCCACTTTCCAATCTTTGATAACGAGCTTTCTTCACTAATAGGAATGTAATGATTATGGGATTTTAATTCAGCTCATTTCCCTTTAAAAAAAATTGAGGACCTTTTACTAAAAGGATTGCACCTAAAAATCATCTCCCCTTCTCTCTATTTTTCTCGAAAAAGTTTTCTGCGTAGCTTGAAAATTTTGTTTTTTTTATGGTGATATGATGATAAAGCGTCTTACTTTTTGGGATTATTTTTCCATTAACAGAGCTGGCTCGTTATGTACTTCTTGGGGAACGAGATTTGGCCAGAGTTATGGTGCCAATTTTCCAAAAACAACCGGGCCAATTCACTTCTCTCGATGGATGACCCTTGTGGAGGAGCCGTTCACCCAAGTGCTGCTCAATTGTCCTTTGATAGTGAGCCTTTGCTTGGGATTTCATCGTCTACTAATGCAGCTACATCCTACACAAACTCCACCTCTTCTTCGAGACAGGCGTCCATGAAAATGATGCCGTCAACGTCAAAAGCTGTTGGAGTGACGACTGCTTCCGGGAACACGGTGACTGGAACTACCACATCCAGTGCCGGAGCTTCCTCCAGTAACATGTACTCTACTAGTACCAGTTCCACCTCGAAAAGTCCATATACCGCATTGAATCACGCGAAAGGTAAAAATATAAATGTTTCTGTGAATTCTGCCGGAACTTCAAATTCCAGTGGAGTACCTCCGCACCCCCATGCTGTATCATCCGCCCCGTTGATAAAGGCTAAGAAAGTGGCCAAACCTGGGCTTCTAATGAAGAGTAACCCAAACTGGTCACAGCCAGGAGGTAATGAGATTTATGAGTTGAGACTTGATTCAATCAGTACGATTTACAAATAATACAGGTTTCCTGAACCACCCCAGACAAGATTAGTTTTCCCTTTGCTGAATCAAACAAAACATGGAAGCGTGTAAATTAAGCGAATAATTACTCAAGTTAATGCTGTTATACTACTGCTGTACTGATACATAATTACATGTATTTCTATAGGTACACTAATTCTTATTTCTTTAGGTCGCCCATGCATGAAATAACTGTATTGTGTAAGTAATTCATACAGCTAATAATTTTCTTTTCCGGAGTCCTGGAGACATGAAGCGAGTAATATATTTCGGAAGACCTATGCATGTCTAAGCTTCACTAGAAACTGACTTCTGTAATCCAGGTCCTGATTTTATGAGTTGTGATGATGATGTTTTGCTTCAAGAAACCACTAGTTTGAAACATGAAAAGATTGAATATTAGCGTGACATCATGGGTGAGTGAGCAGATGATAAATTACAAGAAAACAGGAAAAAAATTGTGTCCCAGGAGAAAAAAAATTGCTTCATCCATTAACTTTGTTTATTTGTATCAGGATTCTACGGTTTATACGCCTAGTTTTTTCAAATATGCATTCTTATCAAACCTATATTTTGAGATTTTAGTCAGTCAGTTCCTGGGAAACGAAAGGGTAAATAATGGGTATAGCTAAGGTAACTGTACCGTTTGTGTTTTCCTTCGTTCGGTTTTATTCCGCCTATGTAATCGATGAACCCCAATCTTTTTACAGTTCCTTTTCCCCCACAACAATCCACAATCAAGGGGAACTGGAGCAAGCAAATGTCGTAAAATTGAAGGGAGCAGAGTCATGCAAAAAAAATGCAGCGCACATACATAAAATGTTAGACACGTTTGAATAGTGAATGGCGGAAGGAAGGAGTAGCGCTACAAATTACATGCGATCATGTAACTTGAAAGTAGCTTGTAAAATTATTGGGAGTTTTTGCTCTGATTGTGTCCTTTTATGGAATGTCAAATGAAAACGTGAATCTCTTTCCAATTACCAACTAAAATTGATGAGGAGGTCTAGAGCTCATTTTTTGTGTAAGATGTACACATCGAGCCTACTATACGCTGCGGAGCGTAACTTCATGCCATGTTCGATCATTATTTGTCCTTTCCGCACGACAAAAAAAATGATAATGCTGAAGTAATGAGAAAAAATGTCAGCTCGAAAAAATATCCAGCATATCTTAAACTTGGCTTGGCCCATTAGAAAAACTTCGTTTTCAGATACGAATCGTACAAGACTCGAGATATAAAGTAGGCGTGTATTTTATTATATAGATTTCTATTGGTTTGCATAGGCACTTTCCTTATTTATGAAATGGGAAGACGAGAACAGTATTTTGATGTATTTCTTTGAAGAAAAACTTTATTCTTTTTAGAGCTCTTGATTTTTTTCGGAGGACTATTTGTCACGTTCCCCCGCAGTATGCAGTTGTTTCGCTGCTACGTCTTTTTTTGTCGGTTTCAAAGCTCCAGCATAGATTTATGAGCGATGTCAATTGGAGAATGTCAACCGTTCCAATCTTGCGAGATTAACGTCATAAATCAAACCTTTCGGTTGGGATATGGACAGGAGAATATACTTTACGAAAAGAATTGAGTAGAAATACCTAAGCTGGAGACTCGATAGTAATGTGGTAGTAAAATCTGTCGAATTTGTCAAAGAGAAAGTGAAATAAAAGCTTTCTCTGTAAAATACTAAATCAAATAAGATCTGAAACCTGATGCCGAGTCCAGTTGAAAATTTAATTGTAAAATCATCAAGGAGGACTACATCTAGCCGTTCTTATTTATCTAGTTTAGTTCCACTGAGTCACTTTATATTGAGACACTAGTGCAACCATCAGGTTGGAACAGATCAGAAATAAGTCTTTATCTTTTATACATGATGATCCCGTCTCAATCTACTTCATCATTTATATTCCATTTCCGAGAGAAGTGCATCTAGAATAGTAAGTGGAGTTTTCTGCCTCAATACCTAGTTGGCGTAAACAAGTTATAGGTATTTTGATTTTTTTTTTGTTGAAAAGATGCAATTTGAGGGAAACTTTTACAACTATCTTTAAACGATTACAGCCTTTCTCTTCCTATTTCTTTATAGCTAAATTTATTTAGCTTTGTACATTATCGCGTGATTCGCTCACAGATGCTTGCTTAAAAATGCTCATACTTCAACCATCTCAACGTTTCAATACTTTCGGTTTTCTTTAACCACTTGGTTTCCTAGTTATTCCATTCTTCTTTTGCTGGGAAGGAACATTATAGGAATTGTTTTTCTTCATTCATCGTCCACATAAAGTTTTTACATGGCACCATTCAGGAAAAAATTCGCGAGCTTTGTTCTCCAGATAGCGCCTTATTTTATCTTGTGCATCCCTTCTTCTTTAGGCTCATGCACTGGGGAACATTCTTGTTGTTAAGATAGCATTTTCCAAGTGAAATTTTATGCAAACGGTTATTTCATGCCATAAAATTGGACGTTCAGCTTTCTTTCTTTCCCCAATGCTCGCCTTATTTGAAAAGTAAGCCATTTCAAGTTCATTGCTGTTTGTTGTATGAGACTTTCCAAATAGACATAACTCTTGGTGAAGACCTACAGAAATGGGAGTAGGGATCGCTTGGGCTCGTGCATTTTATTTTCTATCAAGTTTTAGTGAAGTCATCTCTCCAAAGATTCTAAAGAGATTCACGTTTTACCAAGAAACTGAGTAGGAGTTGCCTTTTGAATGCATGCATAAACTCGTGAAAATATGTACTTTTACTATTACACAAAAATTTTACTTTGCCCCTAATTTTGCGCTATAGCCAAGCCCACAAAAACAACTGCATGCTCTACATTTACACCTGAGTTTCTCAAGGAAATAGAAAATGAGATGAGGCAACATTAAATGCACCGTGGAGAAGTGGAGAAAAATTCAGTTTAAATGTTGTTTCAAGTTAACAGTGAGATTTTCCCTTATATTTAAAAATTGGCCGAGACTAACCACAAAAAGAAGAGCAAGGGTTGGCTTCCTACATGAAATAGGAAAAGTTGATTGCTTTGCTTCCGATAAATATCCCCGAGCACCCATTCCACCAACTTCTTACCATCTTACCGAACAAATATATGTGATTCCAAGAGTTTGCGCCAACAATATCAGTGTAAAAATTACTAGAAAATTTGAGTTTTATCGTGTGGACGGTGGCGTAAATGCATTACTCTGGCATTAGCAGAGTCTAAACTAAACAGGTTATAAAAGTAAAGTCTTATGGGGGTAATTTTAAATTAATTGGAGTTTTCAATAGGTAGCTGAACATGGCTTTTTTTAAAGCATGCAGGCAAATGTAAACATCTGGTTTAGTATTTGCTCACTCACATCGATCGCCTCGTTTTATGATTACTTTGTTGTAATTTACTTTCACTCACTTTTAAGAAAGTATTACGATAAAATACTACTAATTTGCCCAAGTGAACATGGCTGTTAAATTACATAAATAAAATATTATTAGAATACGATATCGTATAGACATGACTTATTATAAAGTATTTTGCCTTGGTGTATCATGCGTCCTACTCAGACTAATTGATTGTTGAATACTTACCCCTTCTGATACGTAATGTGGGGTTAAAATTAAGAAAGTTAATATGAGAAGTACGTAAAAGAATAAGGTCACAAAATAACGACTGCGATTAATTCGAATTTATGAAAACGGAGGAATACTAAAAGGCGTAAAGGTAATAAAATGTATATGCTCTAGGGTGGAATAGTGATACTAGACTGTATTTTATACGGAGCGATGCTAGTACAAGATTTCCCTAAAACATTAATTTCTCTGTAGAAATACACATTTTTCCATTAAGAGATTATATTATCGAATGAATAGTACATTATACAGAAGCCAAAAGCTATCTTTCATTGAACAAAGCCAGAAGCAAACTCTCGTCATTCTATTGTGGCCAACTGAGATATTACATGAAGTTTTCCGGAGGAAATAGGAGCGAAACATAAAAATGCACTTTACAAAATGAATCACAAACAAATTACTTATGGAAAATATATAGAAGCTTGTGCAAACACTCTCAGTATAGTTTCCTAAAAGAGGTTAAATACACAAATGCATGTATGAAATAGGACTATATAAAATGCTTTAAAGATACACAAAGAACGGGGATGAAACTACCAAAATATTAAGTTCATGCTAGCTTTTGTATTAATAAAAGCATGTACGTACGTAGAAAAAGGCGCAACAAGCAGGCCCATTTCTGGAGAAAAAAGGAAAATACAAAAGGGAAATGAGACTACTTGTTTTTTGTTTACTCAACTTTTGCTCCGCTTTGCCTATCTTGATTACTGTCACTTTGATAATGGTACTGTACTCGTAATCATGAAGGGTGATGAGAGCAACTCATTCCGGCTGTATGAATGCAGAGCATTTTTCAAAGTGATATGGAGAAATTGAACCACTTGATTACGGCAAATATTATATTTTGTCTTTTTCCTACGAATGAAATATTAGGGTGTGTTGTTACTTACGTCACGTCATTAAGGGAGAAAGGGGAAATAAAAAGAAAGTTGGCTGAGAAAGGAAGAGTGCAACTTGTTAACTCATGCATACAAATTAGTTTTCAAGTGTATAACGTCTAAACGCAATATAAGATTTAGATACTTTAAGTACTTATAAATATTATCTCTTACAGTTTAAGTTTCTTCTTCTATCTTACCACTTTTTTACTATCTCGCTGTGTGATGTTAATACCTCTTTCTTTTCTCGGAGACAATGGAAAAAGGAAAAAAATTAATTATTCATAAACGTTCTAATCTGAATTAATGACTGGAAGAAGTATACCCCACTGCAAATCTCACTGGTCGTCAAGGGAAAAATGTAATATTTTTTTTGTGCTGGAATGACAAGATACTGTAATCTTATCATTGTGGCTGAAATGAATGAGCGCTTGACACTTGAACATGAGATAATAAGTGTTTTTCAAAATGCTGGAGTGTAATTTATTATCCGAATTTTCACGTTTAATTAATTTTTTTGTGTACTATTAATATTAACATGAATACTTGCAAATAAGGAAAAATTTTGTATGCTGCGTGGATTGAGATTGCCTTTGAAAGATAAAGTTTGTTGAACAGTTCTCAACTGTTTCTGGATTATATGAATTCCTTTTGTAAAACTTTGTTAAAAATAATCAAGTTAAAATAAGTGTGCCGTGTCACGTAGGTTTTTAATCTACGAGTGGTTGATATATTCTCTAGTAATGACCTCAGAGATTTATCAAGTCAGGAAAGCGAGACTAAACCATGAATCATTTTGGTATCATGGGACATTTTCGATTGTAAATTAAGTTATTCATATTATAGAGTAAACTATATAGGGATTTTACTAAAATAAAAGTATAGTTCAACGTTTTACTTGATAACATGAGGCATTTAATAAAATTATTCTACTCTAATTAGCTAATGGGAGGAAAGCGAAAAATAAAGATGAAGATTCCCTTTAGATGAAGCAAATACTAGATACATAAACCAATGGGGATATTCTAGCAGTGTAAAAATTACCTAAATTAAGCGTACATACGTCCTTTCTAAGATAATGAATCGGTCAATGTCGGAATCGTAGTATTTGTTCCAGTATTTTTCTTTATAGTAAAGATCCTCAGAAGTAACTGTGTCAAGTAAAATCATTCGGATTCGATTCGTAATTGGTGTTGTGTAAATCGGGTATAATCTGATATATTATCTGGATTGATTAAAGTATTTAGGATTGGTCCATAAGAAAGATACTATAGTTATAGATATGTACATCATTTATGTATTAATAATGTTACGGAAGATGCCATTTATAAAATACTTATGAAATAATAAATACGTTTACCTAGATTTATCTTGGGAAATGACCTATGATTTTTTTTCGATGCTATTGTTTTTTTTTCTACAGCGCTAGGAAATCGAATATTTGATGGAAGTGCATGAACAATGGTGACAGATAACATATGGAGCTGATAAAACATTTTACATCTCCATAATAAATGTATGCAATATCCTTGGAGGTAAGACAAAGTTTGCTTCTACTCCTCCTCGATTGTAAGAAATGAGGGGGCTATCAGAATAAATGGCTGCTGAAAATCGTTTCAGCATAAAACCGATAAGAAAACGAGTGGATCGTTTATTGTACATTCATATTCTTCATCATGCGTATTTTACTCGCGGGAAAGTTGACTACAAGAAACGGAACCATCAATATTTTTCGAAAAAATCAAATTTGGAGAGTAGATGAACCACAATATAGTCAATGCTTCCTAGGAGG
>JAANSQ010003500.1:0-10022 GCA_036850885.1 Lepidocyrtinus dapeste
CTGGAATCGTATCATTAAGGTAACATGTTACATGCTATTCTATTTTCCCAAATTGGAATCGAATATTACAAAATCCTCAAATCCTCAAAATCTCAAAAGAAGCGACATCAAAAGCAAGGCACAATCAAAAGCAATAGAAACATTTGCAACAATATAGATCGATTTCAATCCTTTCATTTTACTGAAGCAGCACTTACGTTCATTAAATTTTCTCTCTCAGTCAATTTATTCATTCGTTTGCGAAAAACCGCTCGTTGCATTGATTTGCGGTTTGCGAATTAGGCCATAATGCAATGCAATATGTAATAATAAAACCAATCCTTTTACTGTGTTGGTTGTGGGATGGAAATGGTGGATAAGAGTATAGTCCCTGGAGTATTTCGCGTTATTTACTCAACACTATCCATGTATTTTCCACTACATCTCCAACGGCCCTCTCTATAAATAACGATACCGGAATCAGAGACTCCAGACTTGAGATTTCCTTCTTGAATATAGTCTTACCTATAGATTTCCGTTACAAGTTTGGCAAACTCTTCGGCTGTTTTAGTGACCAAAACACACCAGGAACCAAACAAACAAATTAACTGGGTTAAATATATCACTCGTTTGTATCAAAGAGAAACTGCGACCATTATATGGAGCTATGTATGGACTAGGAACTACCTCCCAAATCGAATTTCCTTATCTTCGTGGAAGAGGTTAGAAAACGACAGAAATTCAGAGCCTGAGATCCAAAGAAATAAGTGAGAGAAACGTTGCAGTTTGTTCATAAATCCTTGCAGATTCCCAGCGGCCATATTGGTTTTATTAAAGACTTTCTTTGCTCAATGGAGGATATATTTTGAGGAGAAAGTAATGAATCAGTGTCCAACTGAAAAATCAAATGGTTGCCATGGAGAAAAAAGACATTAATATTCATTAATGCTAGTAGCAATTGATAGTTTCCTAAAATGAGAGCATGAATGCCTTTGGTTTTAAACATATTTCAAAATAACTTTCTCCTGGTGAAAGCTGTTTTAGGTGCTGGCGATGAATAAAGGATATATTTTTTATTACTAGACTCATTCACCTTATCTCATTAACAATGTTTAGCTTTTACATTTCGCAAACGACGGAAATTATGAAATTTCGTTACTTCTCAATTTTTTCTCAAGGCTTTCCGAAAAACTCACAAAACTATGCAATGTCTTCAAGAGCCTAATAAAAGGACAGGATGATACAAAAAGGGCAGATGAAATTCTGCAGATATGTGTTTGCATCAACTCAAGTGTTTTCGGTTGTTGGGCTCGTTTACATTCTGTTGTAGTGCTTCACATGGCTGCCACCAGTATCATCATATTTCCATTTTTTTCTCGATGCTCACGGATACCATAACATAACATGAGGACATCCATGATAGCATAATATTAGACTGAATCCATTATCTAAAAGACTTGTTTCCTACTTGGAATGGTTTCTGGGGAAAATCCTTCAGTAAATAATCCTTCTTTAATTACACGGCCTATCCATAGACCACGTTCGTTCTGGTTAGAAGCTCTAGACTCTAGACAAACTTCTCTTCTTGTATGCTTATTTAAACAGGCAAAGCCAAGGCCAAGCTAACCCTAAAGTCAAGAGCTTCTCCATGTTCTAGTCTCCCCTAAACTTTTTGGTCATGTCCATGTTTGTTCTCCAATAAAAACAAAAACGGACTCTTAGATAATTCTTCCTGGATTTTCGTAATGCCTGCAGCTTCTTGGATTAGAACCTTGCAACATACATCTATGCAAAACACTGTTTATCGTTGTACTGATGAAGTTAGGTTAACTATTTTAGGCATGCTTTGGTCAGTAAATCCCTCGCAGCTCCTTTTCCTTTGCACACCAACACCATCCAAAGGAGAAGCTTTAGTTTGAATTCTTCAGTAGCGCCTAGGGCGCTATAGACTTTTAGTTTATAAAACCTGCTCGTTTCATGCTTTCAGGGTAACTAAAATTATTTCTAAAGTTCGAATGGGTAGTTTCACGATAAGCACGTTCATCATCGTCATGTTCTCATTTCGTTAATAACTTTCTACTCTGCATATTAAACTACAACAAAGTTAAGCGAGTTAAAACTCTACCCACTTGAAAGCAGTCGAACCATCTAATTCAGATTAACTTTTCCATTGAATACCTACTTTCCTGGAGACCGTAGAACCCCACATTACACAACTTTCTCGCCTTTTGATATTCCACTATACATTATTAGGACCGATGTTGGCTTTAAATCACATAGAATTCATATATTACTTCTATTTTAGATAAATTTCGTTTGGCGAGATGGGTTAAAACTTTCCAGTCTGCGAACCTCCACCACCAGTCACGTTTCAACTTGGGTGTTGAACTTAAAACATTTAGTTATTGTGCTTAGAAGCAAAAATATTAACGTTCCTAACACCGCTAACCACCTCATGAGTCTAATTTAAAAGATTTCTCTATATCATCTCATGATAGCGATACAATTTTAGGAAAAAATCTTGTAGCCCAAGTAGCCTTGAGGGTTCTCAGGTTAGGTCCTTAACTAAAGAACCCTGAGATCCACCACCTGTTACAGCTTAAACTTTTACTGAGCCAATCTAAATCCGACTAAAATGTCCTTAATAGTACCTAATAATTGTAAGATTTACCATTTTTAATTTAATACTCTTGTATAGAAATAGATAGGGGGCTGTAGGGGCTTGGCCTATTCCTAGGAATTACCAACCAAAAACTACAATTTGATTCTACTCTCATTCAATCCTTAATTACGCAGCTGAATACTTCACATGATCTCTTCAATTTGCATTCATCAACCGTAAAAATGCTTTTCAATTACAAACCAAAAATATTAATATTAAACGAAAAAACCAACAGAGCAGAAAAAAAGTTTATGGAAAGCGTTTTTGCTTTAAAAAAGGTCCTCCAAATGAATAAAATTCTCGGACGAATGTTAGGGATCGAGACTTTATCAGGCAAATACTTTTTTCACAGAAGCTTACTTTTTCTATCTTTGCTCGGAATTGAAGTATGAGAGCTGACTGAGAATGTGTATTTTCACTGTGATGATATATTTCAAGCCTTTCCCGAAAATCCATGGAAAGGCAGTGAAAGGGCAAAGCATATAAATTGCTTATGAAATGGCCAGAAAATAGATGGAGAGTAGAGACAGAATCGAAATGAGACTAGAATCTTTTCATAAATATTCTTCATTCATACAGGACAGAGAAAACGCATGGCTGAATTTATCCTTGAAAAAAAAATTCAATATTAGACTTGCTGCATGATGAAGATGTAATGACAAGAGGCGGAAAAAATGACCTTCTAGTTACAAAGCGATTCGGAGAAATTCAATGCAATATTAAACCGTTTCTGTGATCTCGAGAGTTGCAAAATTATACATAAACTTCTGAAATGAATAAAAGGTGAATACGTAGAAGTTGGATACACAAAAAGTTTTAAAAAGTTCAGAAAATTTGTAACGTCTAAAAATTGCAATATGTCACCGGTACAGTTTAAACAATTTTCTTCTGAATTAAAGTAAGAAAAATATTTTTTTCCAAGCGAGATAAATATTATAGAACTATTGAAGTGTGATTGTTTATCAAGGACTTGAGAAGGATTGTTTACGGAGAAAATCACAAAAAGTCGGTAGGCTTATAACATATAACCGTTGTAGGATAAACGTATGGTAACCTTCTCTTTGAACCTTCATTCAATTTCACTCATTTTGTTGGATTCCCCACATTTGCTTTCCGTCTACTAGTTCAGTCAAGCACTCAAAATAATAATCCTTTTATATTGTCTTTGAATGAGGGAGGCAGCATAGAGTTAAGATGAAGTGGAGCTACGTGGTATCCGCTAAGTACTCAAATCCTAACGTTATTATCGCCGGGAAATAGGCATTAAAGCTAGAGTTCCTAGAGATCCTTCCTTTGCATACTAGACACATCACGTCTTGTCGTTTAGAAAAAAAATGTTGTAAGCAACAAGTGTAATAGGCTCGCTGAAAAATCATGAAGCAACTTTTGGTTGCAATACATTTTCAAAAATTGAAAACGGAACAACTTTTCACTGAGAAACGCAGACCCCATAGCTACGAATAAGTGAAAGCATTTCTGAAATATTCCAAAGGTAGAGAAAGTCTAAATACACAAAAGCCTTGGCAGGGAAGGGATGAAAAGACCGGACGAGACCATAAGCTCACTCATTCCAACGAATGAAAAAAGTGTAGAGTGAGATGTCTATAATAATAACGATGACTTTTTATACGGACACATAGTTTCTTAAAGTAACAAAGAAGGCGTTGTTGCAGGTGGTTAACAGGCTTCATATTTGATGACGGTGATTTTTCCTCTAAAAACGAGAGGGAGAATAAAGGTAAGTTAAGTGAATCAATAAGTACCTTTTCCCTCCATTTATTTTCCCATTCTCCTTATCGGCTCAAGCGAGAAACCGTTTTTGGGCAGAATGGGAAACTCTCTACTCGTTTTTATGACACGATCTCAACTTCCATATTCAGCAGAGTTGTGTAGCATGGTATAGTAGGTACAGAACATTTTCGTTTTCTCCCTCCTCAACAATCATAATTCTCATTTATGACCGTATACACGTGGAGTTCTCTATATTTACTTGGAGCACACACCATATTGCTCAAAGTAAATGCAGATGTCTTACTCCCTAGAACTCCAAGGTGCATTGGTAGATTTTACGACGCAGACTTTCATGGATCCCTCCCAGGAGAGAGAGAGCAGGTAAATACGATGAGGGTGGAACTAGAAAGTAGGTTCAGTATTGATCCCAATTTTTCTTATGAAGGTTGCTCGTTTTAAAAATACAACGATACATACAGGATACAAAATTGCGTAGACGCTGTAGTATTCAGGTTGTTCCGGTTCAACAAAAACCAACAATTTTGATTCTTTCATAAAGCTTCAGAATATGTTCAGACGATGTCCCTCCGAAGTATTCACCTAATGCAATCAATGACATAACCTCATTTCTTACATGCTTCAAATTATAGTCCATTCTCCAGCTTCAAACTAGAAAGGATGTAACGTCCAAAGAATTCCTTATAGGAAGAAGTTGCGCAATTTAAATAACACCTACGCAATTAAACCTTTTGTAGACGTTATATTAGCATTGTAATGTCGCCATTTTAGTAGTTTTACTCCCTGGTTGTTATTTGATCTCCATATTTTTAATTTGCTTTCACCATTTCGCTATCTCACCCCATGCTGAATTATACGACAAAGTAACAACAAAGTGAACCGACTTTTCTTTAGAAACTTTTGTTAATTGCTTTCCTTAAAATTCAGCGAAACAGAGGAACTATAGGACACAATCATTTTCGCTCATTAAGTCTATAGCTTTGATATGAACACTACCATTTTATACGTTAATGTTCACAACGAATAATAAGAAGGAAACTCAGGGAGCAAACTAGAGTCAAATTGAATTTCCCTTGGATTCTATGCTTTCAACCAAGTTTGGGTTTCCTTTTTAATTTCATCATTAAAGTGTGCGCGAAATATGTATCATGTGTTTTCTTCAACGTTTTATCATTGACTTGCAATCAATATCAATTTTATTCTCGAGCTGGACTACTCACTTGGCTTCAGAAGTCTTGACGCTATAAAATTACGAAACGCTTGAATAATAGAAGTGCCATGACTTACAATATCACTAGAGAAGAGCACCATTATTTCTTTCCATGAAATATCATGAAATTTTCACCTGGTGTTAAAGAAGCTAAACTATTTTCTCATATTTTGCCTCCACACCAGTACAGATTTTGACTTGAATTCAAAAATCACGTCCATTCCTAAAGCAAAGATGGTGCTAAATGACATGATCATTAAAACGACTGCTTGAAGAAAGCAAGACGTAGAGAGAAAGTAAATGTGGCGTAGCGAATCCATCCCATTATAACGGCATAAAAAGCTATTATCCCGTAGGTAATACTGAAATTGTCCATGTTTGCGAAATGCAAGTATTTTTAAGTGTGCTTTGCTTTGGCATGTGTCATGTACAAAAAGGAAAAAGCAATTTGTATCGACCTCATGCTTCTTCCAATCTCCGAGATCACCATTTTTACTCGGAAAATGCTGGGGGACTCTAGGAAACATAGTCATTGTTAAACATTAGGGGATTGAATTGGAGCAAAGAGCAGATCAAGTGCTCTTGACACTACCATGGTCATTCATTTCATATTCTGTTTATGTGTTGTGCAATAGCAAAAGTGATAATGAGCTTATATAATACAATGTTGTTCAGCATAGTTATATAATATTAACTATGAATATATATTCATAAAATTGTACCGAGTTGGTAAAATGCCAGGCTTTGTTATTCGTCCCACTTTGGTAAAAATGATACAAAGATATGGTATGATGCATGACTCGTTACGGATGACTTTGACTTCTGCATTAGATCCCAAAGGAGATTTGGGCCGAACGTGATATGGATAGATAGGTTAAAAAGTGAACGAAAATACTAAGCAGAAATTGCATTGGATAACTCAACTGCACTTGCAACTTCGAATAAAGAGAGTTTTGTTGCAGTGAAAAGTTGCAACTACGGCAACTTTCACTGGAGAAAAATAAAGTGCAGAAAACATACGGTTCGTGCACTATTTTATTCCCTAAATGCGTATTAAATCATTCTGATCAATCATTACCCTCCAGAGATGACAATTACTGTAAAAGACATTTTCAGAAAAATCATTTCAACAAACCTAATACCATTCATGAAGACTCTATTTTTTGACAGAACACAATGTCATCTTTTTACATTATAAATTATACAATGAAGTCAACCTTATCATTTAAAGAACTGAATTTCGCCTTATGTTTCCTTCGGTCTTGAATGAATGAAAGGAGACAATGAAAGCATCAAGTGTACATCCGCTCGGAGGCTGAATCCTGGTACACGTAGGACTCTTAGGACCTACAGTATGAGCACGTTCAAGTGAGCTTATTTTTACTCCATGAAAACCCAAAACCAAATTTTTACTTTTCTTAAGGCTTAGCCTTCCAGCCACAAGAATAGGCACATATTCATTCTACGTAACACCCTGTTGGCGTATCTAAGCTCAAGCACACACAATTTTCTTCCGTGTACTCTTTCCTCACAATCCCATTGGGAACTGTGGTCTTTTATTTCGCTCATCTCTTGTTGCTCACACTGAATAATATTGCAACAGTTGCAAAATATAATCGGGGAAGAAGGCAAATTGAAAAAAAAAGTTCCATCTTACACTTCCTTGCATTTTTTCAAGTGTTGGTGAAAAAGGAGGAGCGCTTCCGCACTTCACACATTATTTAGCATAATAGGCTTCCTTATCCAGAATTTGGAATATTTTTTGAGGAACACCAAGAAATAAAAATGCTATTTTTATTTTTTCCCTTTTTCTAAATAGAGAAAGAATTTTTAAGGTAATGATAGAGAGGAAGTGTTATGCAAATTGTCATGAATAGACGTAACATGTGGCGCCTTATATTACGTAAGAGACTATAAAATGTGGATATGTGGATTACTACCCAGCATTTTTTAAATCAACTTCAAACCATCTGGGGAAAAGAAAAATGCTGCGAGTGGAAACGTAAAAATGAATATATGACTTATAAAAACTATTATTACGTGAGCACACCTTTATTATCATTGCGATTTTATGTGAAAAGGGGAAAAAAGTGGGAATGTAAACTTTATGCATAATACGACTTTACCTCATTTCCGTCGGCGTTATTTGAATAGGAAGCGCAGTCATCGCAAACTCTTAAGCTACATTCAGTACATTCCTTAAAGTATTCATCAGGTTTCATTGCCTTTACACAGACTCGGCAGCGACCCGCATCTCCTGGTCTCCTGAAAAATAAAAGAAAGTATTTCATAATTAACATTCCATTTGTTAAAAAATGACAAAAAAAAAATAAATTCTTCTGATTTATAATTTCAGACAGTCACTAAGATATGACAGCTTCTGTTTTAAAGTAAATTCTGCTCATGAGTTTGCAGTTTTTGCTTTTGTTTTTACGGACATTTTTTGGATGTAATTAAATGTCATATTTCTAGACAACGATGCGTTTAAATCTGACGATAAACTTACAGTTTTTAATGTTTTTTACCCTCAAAGCTGTTCAAATAAGAAAGCACCTTAAGGAATTGTCCTCTCAGAATTGTCAGAATAATTGGCTTTTATATTGCCTCGATGTAACATTTTCTCATAATGTTGGATGCTATGGTTTGCATATGCATAAAAATAATCGTAATATGAAATTTCATGCAATTCATTCCTCTGTTTGAACACTCCTTCCTTCTCAGATTACAGTTTATATGGATAAACCTTCATAAAGACAGAAAATTGCTTAGAAACTGATATTTTTATGAAACGAGGAGACCATCTCGCATCAAACGTAGAACACGAAATAGACTTCAAGGTATAATGGCGTGGACGCAAAGAATAAAAATATGGACCTAGTTTATGTAGAATCAAGGACGCATCACGACTCCAACCTCCAACTACTCCAAGTGAAAAGAGAAAACAATACTGTGAGTTTGAAGCTAAATGAGGATAGAAAAATGCGTTTCGCGAAGTTGGTCAGGAACAAAATCATGTTGGTGTAAGCATCAACTTGGAAAACGTGACAAAAAGTGTTAGCTCTGGAGTGAACTTGATATGACACGCTCATAAAAAATACTATGGAAGCTAGTTTTTCCCATTATTTTGCCTTTGTTTGTATGAAAGTGAAAGAATAATGGCAAATGGCATATTGATCATGTTGATGATGATGTGATAGTTGATCCTCTCATATAGGCCTTCATGTGCCATGAGAGCAAAAGAATAGAATAATGAGTGAATCGAAGCATAACACAAAGCGGGAAATGGAAGTAGGAACGACTCATAAATTCCTCTCTTTTTTCCGTTGGCATTCAATTGTTCTGATGAGATCACGACTTGTGAGCAGCAGTGGAATGAGCAAAAATGAAATCATTTTTTTTCGAGATTGAGATAGGATTGAAATCGAAATTGCTCTGGAGAGAATTCCTTGCTCAACGGCTTGGGTTAATTTTCAGATGGAGAGGATTTTCTCACTTGAGTTATTTGAAAAGCACGTAACTATGGATGGGCTCCTAACTCGTCGAAAACTCCTTCAATATGCTAATTCAAAGTATCTACGATATAACTTTTCGTAGTGCTAAAGCAAGACTAAGTAATTCCACCACCTCTGGGGATGAAATACAGGTAAAATCGGCAAATAAGACAGGTATCATTAGTACCAAACTCTTGCCGTTGGTGGTATCCTGCAGAATAGTAATTTACATATTTAACAAACACACTAGACCAAAGTTTACCACTTGAAAAATGTTACGGGCGTCACTCCAACATAAATGGAGTTCTCGTTTAAGGAATAAAATTTTAATCATTATTTACACAGTCAATCCCTACAGTCTCATTGACTCATTTGGTGTAGAAAACTTGAAACATTTTCTCCTTTCATTAGAGAAAAGATTGAAAGTTGAAAAAAAATCAAAGTCAAGCATACCTTAGGCGTAAGGAATGACAATGTGACGTTCAATGATCCGTAAGGACTGGAATACTACACGCCCAACACTCTTGCCACTCCTTCATAATCTGATCATTTCGTGGAGAAAATACTTGAAAAGAAACTTGAAATGGGAAAGACCCAAGTGAAAAGAATACTTTGGAGGAATCTCTCTGAGAAAATGAGAATCGCTTCAAGCACTTTTGTTCCCTACACTCAACAGTCAAGTCATCCTCTATTCTCTTCCTTTTCCTCCAAGCTATTATTGCTTTTTTGTGAGCGAGTGCTTTCTAAAAAAAAGGGAAAGAGTGGAAATCTGTTTGCAAAACGAAATCCAATGAATGGAATAAGATTACAAGTGAAAAGTGTAGAGAAAAGTGAGAATTTAGTCAAGTGAAAAACAGTTGGTTTACTTTCCTTCTGAAGAATACGCCTTAACCATCCATTTTTTTCAATAATCCCTCCGCATAAAAAATAA
>JAANSQ010003501.1:0-10021 GCA_036850885.1 Lepidocyrtinus dapeste
TGTAGTCAGGAATTACCCGAGTCAAATTTCCTTAAGTATTTTCATAGATAGTCATAGAGTGAACTTTAAGTTTTAAAGTCATTTTAGCTTCAAATTTTTAACAGTTGGTGAAAATGTGTTGTAGAAAGCTGAGACGTTACATCTTAACTCTGCAAAGGCTAACTGGGTGGGAGGTGGCTAGTGGGTATTCATGATACCAATAAGGGAGGTGGTAGGTTGGCCGCCGTTTTCCCTCGCATACTATAGAAGATCATTTAAATCAACTCACGATTTTATTCTTAGGAGGATCATTGCTTTGAACTTTTAACTTTGGTTTCTACAAAGGAAGATAACCACTAGAGTAAGATTATCCATTAGTTTATAATTTTTAGAGCGTATGCATTCATTAAATAATTCTTTGAACCCTCTGTTCTTGCGGTTTGAAACTGTTGCAGCTCTATTGCAGTTGCTATCTACAAGTATGTAAATGATCACATCACTAACTTCATGAAATAACATTTAAGGTAGATATTAAGCTAGATAGAAAACTAGGTTTAAGGTGCAGGAAAGTGAAGCATGCGCACTTACAGTGACGTATCCACTTGGCGAGCAGAGCATAATGAGTTGTAAATAAATAAACTTTCCTGATGACAAGTTTCATTGGATTAATTAAGTAATAATTTTTTAATTAATGTTAGAGAGACTGAAAAAACTAGATTAATACTATTATTGTGTGAGAATGGATGTGAATAGTTAGGACTAGCAGTTTTTTCAGAATCAGATTCTTAAGCTACATAAAGTGCTGCTATCATTCATATACGTTTACGTTGCAGTTTAGTACGTGTAATCAGCGCCATTCAAAACTTTAAGAAACCATTTTAAATGTATGGATTGTAGTTGTAGGTTCATATGTAACTTTTTACAATAGATTTGTTAAGTGATATGTTATTTTTAATGACTAATTAATGAAGCCTTGTTAGTTTACAGTGATTCATTGGCGGATCAAAAATGCGCCTAGAACAGTGACATATATTTAATATTATTGTTGCTGTTCATCTTGTTAAACTTTGTCAGCTCCTTAAATTTTCAATTAGTGGTTTGGTTCTAGTGCAGCGTATTTTAATGCTTTAGGAATAGTAAGAATATCCATGTTACAGTTTATTTTACTCTAGCTTATGCAGATTTTTTCCAGGGAGGTCATCAATAAAATGCAGAGTTTACTGCTTCTAGCTATTTAAGAACAAGGAAATTGTGGAGTTGCTTTCGTAATGAAGGCTTAGTCTCATGTACCAAGAATTTTTTTGTTATTTGATTGTTGTGTCGAATTGATTCATTGCTTCGAGAGGAATTGTCACATGTCAGGTTTTCTAAAGCGATTTGTTTACTTGATCAGAACTGCTTTTGTCTATGCATTTTAAATTTATTAAGTTATCTGGGGCTGATTTTGTGAAAAAAACAAGGAACATTTGACTGTTGGTTAATTATACTAAAGTATGTACTAAAATATTTCAAGTTTAAGATTTAGATGAGTTACATTTTGCCTTAAAATTTCTAACAAAATACGTATGTTCAACAAATAATAAAAATTTGCACACAAGTAGTTACCTGATAAAGGTGTTAATAATAGTATCAGCTAAATTGCCGTGTTAAAATAAATAAAAAAATAAAGAATTGGGCGATATGAGTTATAATTAATTTGAAAGAAAGACAAAAAATACGTAAGGTTTCTACTTCTGACCACAAGAAATAAAACTTAAGAGATTCTAGAAATTTAAGATTATCAAAGAAATTCGATGTAATAATTATGTTTCTCAGATGTGTGACATTTGTCGGGAAAGTGAATCATTGTCTTGGTCAATTGAGGAATAATAAAATTTTGCCACTGCTAGATAAAATTTATGTGCTGCTTTCTTCCTCGAAATAAATATTATTATTATTTCGCTTTGCATACTTTTCATTAATGCACCTTGCCTGTTGGCAACAATTCCAACCTATTTGACATGCAAATAAAGGTATTTCCATATTTCCATTTAGCAAACAAAACAAAAGTTTAATATTTATTTAAGACAAGGATGTAGATTTGTCAATTCAAAATAATGCATTACTCAAACAAAACAACAAAGAGAGAAATATCTTTGACTGCTAATAAAATTGCACCTAACTGAACATGATTCTAAAAGGACTGGATAGAACATGATAGTGAAGATCAATCTGTGAAATCAGCCAGACAGAATTAAAATATTTTAGGAAAATTTGATCTAGCAGCATTTTACAGCCATTTCCATTGATGAATCATAGGCTCAAAAGCAAACAAGTCAGGTTGTCCATAATGTGGAAGTTCGTTAAAATCGCTTGTTGACCAACGGAATGGAGGTAATGGATCATAGGTAGGCCCACTAACGGCCACAAATTGTTGTAGAAGTAGTAGGTCAAGGGTGGTCAGTTTCATGTCAGTGGCTCCGCTTGGACGATGCCCTAAAAAAATGGAGAAATTTTAATTTAAACTGCTCCTTCCCTAGAAATTAATATATTTGGAATAACTTTAATAAATTATCTTCAGCCCCTTACCTAAAAGCTTAATGGGATACGTTCCGTTAACAAGATTTAAATCGTTCCTGGATGAAATGGAATTCTCTGCACTGTATGGTGGAGTACAGTTGCACCGTGAAAGAGGGTCGTTTTGGAAGTCATTGTACCGCATTAGCTCAATCATAGAATCCACGTCTCTGGCTTTCACTTGATCTCTCGCAAAAATTTGAGCGCGAGGACAATTATTATAAGAATAAAAGTCTCCATACTGATCAACCATCTTTTGGTGCCCACTGACATGGAAAATTTCGTCAAAGTATGGGATGTTGTACGAAGCCCAATACCCTTGATTGCGGAGAACGGCACTAACATCCTTAGCAACAGTCATGCCTACAGACAAAGAAATGAATGCAATAATTTCGTGAAAGCCAGTTATAATAATTAAAGGTCATACCTGGTAGTTGTTCTAGAACCCAAAGCACATCATCTTTAATAGGTTTTGTGGGCTCAAAAATATTGTAGTTCACCACCATCCATTGGTTGTTATAAGTGCCAGAGTTGTAACGAGAAAATAACGTTGTCCAAGTTTTGCCATCTGTCGCCAAACGGGTGGATAACACAGCTCGAAGTCCGGTGAAAAGCTGTTTAACGAATTACATAAGTGCTTTTAGAATTATTGTAATGATTTGATGCAAAGTATCTTTAATCTCCCCAAAAACCCTTACAGATTCCGGCTTTATCTTGCGCCACAAGTCATCATTGTAATTCTCATTAGTTGTTTCCGTGATCATCAAACCAGATGAAGTAATGTACCAATCATCAATGGACTGGAGGACCCCTGGATATGAGCTAAACGCAATTTCAGTGGCGGGCACGAGAGTATTGTCGCTAGCTGAAGTTTTATACGACAAATTGTATCTCTTGATCACTCGCAGCATACTTGTGTACCTAATTTTAAATTACGCATATATTTCAGTTAGAACACATACTTAAATGTATCCTTGAGCACGCTTTGATGTTAAGGTAGGCAGAATTACTTGGTCCAAGTTACGTGAGAAGAGTATATATCCCGGTTATTCGGCATTAGCTTAATCAACACGGAGCAGTGACCGTCCCTATCTGTTTTGTCTTTCTCAAAAGGAGAAGGATCTAAAGCTAATGACAAGTCCCCTAACTCCTCGACAATATTCAAATATCTGTAAAAAAATTAGATTTTACTTCAATTTTCTGGGAACATGCAAACCATATCACCAAAAATACTACATACATGAAGTCCTTCTTTGTTAACTTGGCTGCCTCAGTTCCATTAGCAGCCTTCTGGAAACCAAAAAATAGACCATCCAGCTGCAGAAGCAAAAGGTTCACGTGGTACCAATACGAATTTTGGTTCTTCATGGCTTCCGTTGATTTTAATGTCCACTTGATGTTTTGTGATACAAATTTATCAATATACTTGCACAACTTTGGTTTATCATCACAGTATTTCTGGATATTGCCAAAGGGGAAATGTGAGACAAAAATTGGTTAAAACATTTGCACGCTTTTTACATACACTGTATCATATACTAATGAGAAATAATAATATGAAGGTCAAATATCTTCGAATTATGTCTTATACCTCCAGCCTACTTCTCCAACTGTAGTAGATCAAGTCTTTGGTCAAATACCCTTCTGCAATCCCGGCAGCGTACGCCTGCATTTCATCCGGCCAAGTGGGTTTCGACTCCACCTCGACAAACGCCCAACTAATATGAAATATTACCCTTCCTAAGATCTACCGAAAAAACAACACAACTATTTTTAAAAATTACTTACCCTGTCTTATTCACTAGATTTTGGTATCGAGCCTTGGCAACATAGTCTAAGCCACTGGGGGCAGCTAAGTGAGCCGCAAATATCTAGATGGAAAAAGTAATGATAAAATATATGTTTTCAGTGTAAATGTTTCAAATGCAAAATTTAAATCAAAAAGTTTCATGAATGCATAATTTTCGCATAAATCCGCGACTAAAGAGGCTTCAAAGTTGGCATATTCAAAGCAAGCGGGACATTTTTTTGTTCAAAAAATTCATGTATATACCGAGTAACTTTTTACCTTAATGTCGTAGCCTTTCTCTTTTGACCAAGTGACATATGCGAACTTGGAATGCAGATGCGGCGGCTTCTGGAAAGACTTGGATTGCTTGAGCCTTGCCCCATCCGTAATAGTTGCAAGATAAACAAGACAGAGAATCACTCCCACATTCTTGAAACTCATTTTGCTGGACTGACTGCAAAGAATGTAAATTAACATAATTTCTTGGTCTTGGATGAACCCAAAGATTGCGGTTGATACACAAGCACCTAGTTACAGATTATAAAAATGATACAAATGCTCCATTTCATTTTCTCTGGTACAAAGATGTTGACACATAAATGTTTTGAAAAAACACAGGCCTACAAGATTTTGCCATTAAAGTAAATACCCGCAGGAAAAATATTGACGAATTTAATCTTTCTTACACCACACAGCTTGTTTTTGATGAGTAAAACTTGACCAATTTAAAATACTCACCGAAAGTTCAATAATAATGCATTTCATACGAGGAATAAATAAATGAATGTAAAAATTCAGTAAAGACAAACATTATGTACAAATGACAATGTTGTTTGGTTTCAGATTTGCTTTCGACGTTCTATATAAAATATGAAAGTGTAGTGAATGTTTTTGAAAATACTAAAAAGTTAATAAGGTACCAAAAAATGCTTAGCTCATATGATTTTATCATGCAGCAAAATCGTTACTATCTGGAGGCAATTTCCATAAATATTTAACACTTATTTTGGAATGCCGAAATTGTTATGATTGTGAGGGAAATTAATTTCAAAAGCTTACCGTTTATTTAACAGATGGGTCCAGAAAAGTGAATTTTGATTTTAGATGTCTTAATAAGAAGCTCTATACAATAGCAATTCCGATTCCTAAGGTTTCACTACAGAAGAGCTTGAAAGAATGCCCAAGTCTAATCCCCTCACGATTCTACTCCAACTCCAGTAAAAAAAATATCCAGCCAAGCCGGCTGACCAAACCTGTTTGAAGCTTGAAACAGCATTGTAGATTCCATTTAAATACTTTGTAATATCGAGGCTGTTTCATTTCAGTAGGCTCCAGTAGATATGTATAAAAATAATCATGGTTATATTGTAGTATTTTGTATACTTAAACTGAGCTTCTTACAACCTAAATCCTGCCTGCTTCGTATATTTTTTTCAGAAATTGAATAGAGAGCTTCATCTTAAGTCTTGTTGGTCCCAATTCAATTCTTCTTAACCATGTTTGTACCATTGATGCTCTGCCAGGCCATGATGCCTGGATTTTTAAAAAAAACTTGCAAGTTGTTGCCAGAGACAAACATGCTTTCAAAAGTATGAGTCTTAATCACTTAATATTTCGTATATGGTAGTGTTTGACTGTCATCAAGAAGTTCATAAAGGGCAGAATAGGGTCACCTCAATACAGAAATTATCTCTCACAGAACCAGCTTTCCTGCTTCGAATTCTGATACTTCTAAGTCAGTCTGAAAGATATCTCCAAGTTAAAGAATAATACTGATAAATTATTTAAGTTGTGGTCAAATTCTTTTAGATGTAGGATATCACAAGTTAGTCATTGCGTTATGCAAAGATTTCAGTTCCTTAATCTCTCCCCTCATGAAATGCATGACCTTATCTGTATTTTCATTTTAGGTGCATGAGGGAATTCGTATGAAATTGTTTACACAAACTATTTTGGTATGAGTACAAATCCCTAAATTAATGCTACTTATAGCCGTAGTAATTTTCCTTTCGTCCTTTTCCATATCAACAAAAACGTACTTTATTCCACCACTACGGTTTCATTTTAAAAATAATTTTCATGCAAAATGTTAGGAACGAGTATTTCACAATAAAATATATACGCTTAAATTAGTCTTTTACTATTTCTAAGGAAAATATTCCAGAGAGGCTGGTCATGGACATCTTGTGATACAGTGGGGTGATATAAGACCAAGTAATTTATTCTACGGCAAAATGTATATACTTATTCATTCACTGTACGTTTGACAGTCAATTCACTGTCTTTCTTCGAAGGTATTTGCTTAAGTGCATAATTAGTACAAACGATAACTACCGAGGACTCGTAAAAACTCTTCCGATTGCATTGGTTGCATGATTCAAAAGGGAAAACATTGCAACAAAAATCCTCTGTGAGCTAGACAAGAAATCCGTAGAGTATGACAAAGTGTAAATGAATAAATTTGTCTGTCATTGTAAACACACCGTGTATTTTTATCGTAACAAATCGTGCGTTTTATTCGCAAACAAATATTATAATATAACAATCAGTTTTTACATGTGCTTATATCATTGTACAATATTATATATCATTATAAACTTAGCCAAGATAGACTGTAAATTTTTCTCACTTTCGTACATGACATATGTGTGATGTTATGTTCTCATAATTTCCATTAGAAAATTGTATATATAGAAATAATTACATCATGCTCAGAAACCGCTTACATAACAACAAGTATAATTTGTTAGACAACCATGAGATCCCAATTTGCTCAAAGATTTGGAAGGTGTCAAGACCTGACTCTTGAAAACGAACTAAAGAGTACAACATTGCATAAACAAAGTACATAACAATTGGTGTTCATAATGAAACGTTATACAGTAGACAAGATTTGTAGTCAGATAACCTAATACCGGCCAAGTAATCATTGTATGTAGTGTGTGGCATCTTTAACTGTACCTTGTCACTCCATCTTGGTGCTCGAATATTTTCTTACTGTAAAAATTCAAAATGCTTATTTCTTTACTTATAAGATTTCAATTCACTGAGAAATAGAAAATGAGTACATTTGTCAGCATAGTTCATTCTAAATATTTTTTTAAATATTTTCCGAATAATTTTCCTCCTAAATTTAACTATCGTAAAAATATTCGGTTTCAGAATTAATTAAATTTTACATGTACAACTCTTGTACGTTAACTATGTACAAATCATTCATGCACCCAAAATTTAATCACCCTTCATATACTGCATTTATTTCACCATTCACATTTTTGTTTCAAATATTATTGTTCACAGCATTCTGAATAAGATCTTATGTATTTATACATGTAGAATGAATATATTATCTTAGATATTTTAGTGATGGAAGAAAATTAAATTCGATCCTGCTTAATCATTACGAAACTTTGAAATAAACAATATTGCAACTAAGCATGAAATATTTAATGAAGTTTTCAGATTTTGAATGATTTAAATTCTTGTGTAAACTTCACAAAAATTTATGAAAAATATTGGAAGCAAAATTAGGCAACTAGTACTTTACTCCTTGAATTCATTCATATCATTATGTTGCTTTAATATCCGTCCGATTAAAAAGGTTCGAATTTTGATTTTTAACAATTCAAGATTATCCCCCTTAACTATTTAAATAATTTTAAAATTCTTTAATTTTGTATCGACTATAAGGTGTAGAAAGATATAATAATAATCTCACACGCCTTGCCCGTATCAGACATTCAATGCTTAATCAAGTCTATCTTGATAATTTCAATGAATCCACTGAGAAATATTGCGTAATTAATTTTTAAAATTTGCGCATACATATATTTCCAAGTATAACGTATAAGGTAATATAACACAACCTCTAACGTTCTTAATTAACTTACTTATACTTTGTAAAAATTCGTAACGCCAACTACCTTTGCTAATCAATTTTTTTGTTTGTAAATACTCACTGGTTAGTGTATCAAGCTTCATATATGTATATTTGGATCCTTCACAATTTTTAGACGTCTGTAAACAGTCTAGCTTACAATATCATGCTTCTCAATTGCCATGGATGTTCTTGGCAACGAAATACACCGTACGCGTTCTTTCATTGTTTGAAACGAAAGTTTATTTTCCCGACTGCCTTATTACTCTTATCTAGTTATACATACACTCCTACGCAGTTTGCTACTCCTTCCGTTGATTAAATTACCACACTTGCATAATTGGAATTATCAAGTTCTAGTATCAATTTTATTCCGCCTGATAACAATAAACCAACAAAGCAATTTTTAGAAAGTTCGTATGAAAAGGATAATATATGGTTGTACGGTACACTTTGGTTTTAGCGTTCATTTTTAAAGAACAGTTCTAAATGGAAACGGGTCGGGAAATAAGCATGCAAATTTTTCGTCATTACCTACTGTATCTATGTACTTATGTTTGAATGTGCGACGTAATACTTAAGGTGCACCTAAATGTTCCTAGTACTTTGAATCATGCGTTTTTATAAAGCTGATATTTCTGACAGCACCTAACATTCCTGCGGATATTCGATTCCGGACCTTGCATTTCTATTCCTTTACTTTTGTCCCAGTTCGATTACATTTCGTATTTAAACTTAAATTAATTCGTTCAAATTATTTAGCCTGCTTTTTTCTACAGTGTTTACAATACTTAATAACTGGATGAACTTTGGTTATGTTGACATAAATAACACGGATGAATAATTCCTTGCCTACTCATGACATACGAGATATCAAATAAGTTAAAAACATAATAAGCCTTCATGCGTACACTCTTTACAAAAAACATCTAAGGCTTATCGACCAAATTGAATTCTGTTTAGAATCAGTTTATTTCAGTACATCATGCACTTCTGTTTGCCTTAAGTGAGTTGCTGTATAGACTTATATCTATATAATAATGTCAAAGAATTTACAATAATTAAATCAATAATTTAGAAGAAAATGAACATTCTGCATAGCTCCGGCGTTTCTTTTGCAACCATATTTATTTTATCCATTATTGAGTAGCTTGTCTTGAAACATTGGAAACAATTATTTTCAAGGAAATTTATCTTTTACTCAAGAACCTATTCCGCATTTATTGAAATATGTTCCTGCTATATTCGTTTTTTTCTGGAAAACTTCAGTTCGAATTGCGAGGTTTTTCTGCTTCAATAGGAAGGATTTTGTGAAATCATTACCTCCAATGAGAGTATGTGGGAACAAAAACGAAAAAAAGCTTATTTAATCATTATTATGCAGAATACACTATTTCAAATTTAAATGTTTGTGATGTTTCAGAAAGAATAAACACAGAAGATTTTAAATATGTACGCAGCGAGTCAGAACAGGCCATCTTATGATATTCTCAGGTTTCGAGCCCCTTCTATAGCTTGTCCGTAAATTACTAAGGCAATATTAATATTTTAATTAACCACTGGTACGTTTCCATACTTACTGAAATGGATGCGAGAAGATGTTGATGGTGTTGCTATTGGCATATTGTAAAGAACGAAGGTCGAAGTGGGTCCCATACACTTGAGTTGCAGTCACGTACTTTATGCAGATGCCATAACTTTGTACTCCCCTCGAGATATTCACTTACATGCTGCCAGAGTCGCAGTTTGGTACTGGTGCATAAATGGAGATCCTGTTCATAAAGAGAATTGCAAATATTCACGTACTTTAAAAAAGTACT
>JAANSQ010003502.1:0-10020 GCA_036850885.1 Lepidocyrtinus dapeste
ATGAATGGGGGTAATGAAAAGCAAATGTTTTTTGCGATGTTTACTCTTTACTTGTGAATCATGAAATATTGATGTTTCTTGGAAATGAGTAATTTGCAAAGGGTTGAAGGATTGAATGTAAATGATGATGACTATCATAAATATAGTACAAGGACAATCAATGGGGAAATTTACACTCAGCGTGTGGTACATAACATAAATATCTGTGATATCAGACAGGAAAATTGATAGTACAAACAGACATAATGGCATAAACCATCCTCAAGATATTATTGACATGGGTCCCTACCCTAAATTGACATGAAGAGATGAGGAAATACAAGCATGGTATCTCAATCTCGACAATTTCAACCTGACCATTTCGTAAATATCTGGTTTTATTTGAACAATTTGAGGTGCTTGTTCTGATTCTGGTATAAATATTACAGATACTAAATCCATTTAATTTTATGACCAGAAATAAGGACAAACTGTACATAATATTACTCATTTCTAAAAATGTCTGAATAAATACATTTGCCGGTACTTGATAACCACCCTTGTTGTCGTGCAAAAAAGCAAACAAAAACGACATGGTATTATTGTATTATAAGATTCCACGATAAATTAAAGTATTATTTTTGAAATGCAGATAACATTAGATAAAGCTTTAAGAGAAGCAGACATTTGCTGTAGCCATTTGGGTGTCATGAGATTTGAATTTGCTTAAATTTTCGCAAAGCTTCAGTTGAGGAAGTTTAGATCATGCTTCGTTAGATTTATTCTTATCTTTCATGTTTACACTACATTCGTATGTATGTAATCATAATCACTTGATAAGCTTCAGTTTTACTTTTTTTACTACTTGTTTAAAAAAATTGATGATCTAAAAATTAGTATGAGCAATGAATGATATAGTTATCATGCCTAAATATACTTTTAACTTCATTCACTATTTGAGTTTTGCAAAAACTGCATAAAATTTTTTTTATAAATTATAAACACCGTACGAATGTTTATGCTCCCGCCCACTATACACAGTATCAAATTCAAAGCAAAATTCTTGATGCGTATTAACAAAGTCTAAAGCCAAATCTCACGCGAAATTTAATTTCTACAACCCTTCATAATTTATTCCGCAATGGAAAGCAGTACATGCAGACTGAGTGTCTACAATTAATTATACTTTTACGCACTTCTTGGTTCTTCCTTTAATCCAAGCTTCTTCATTTAGACCATATTCCACATGAATTAAGATTTGTTCGTATTGCCATTCTACTCATTTTTCAACATCCGTTGCTTCATTAAGTCCGCACCCTTTCAGACACCTAACTAAACAGACCATATCATGCAATAACATATTTCCTCTAAATATAACCCGGGCCCTAATTGAAAACCGGTCTTTCCCTATACCTACCCACCTGTAAATTAAAGCCCAGCTGCTTTATAGAGCGTCCCTCTACTCTAGAGGGGCTCTATAAATGAATACGGGCTTTAGTTTCATGTTCCCTCATTTTACTGGGCTATATTTAGAGGGAGGCTATATCTAGGGACATGCTATCTTTAGAGGAAATACGGTAATCTACAAGTGTACAAGGTAGAACAGAAATATTAGACAATGGCATTGGAATTTTGGATCTACCTTAACTCTTCTTCTTCCTCTCATATTTTTTATTTGAGACACCGCCACATTAAAAGTACCAAAGCCCAACCGAAGAAGACCAAAACAGCAGTAAATTGTTCATTGTCTTTCCTCTTCACTTTTTAATGCCAAAAAATATGATCCACTATTCCTCATCAAGCCAAAGCCCATACCCAGCAAAAGATAAATAGAGAAACATTATTACGATATGACTGATATGCTGATATAAAATTGCGAATAACAAATAGCCATAAAATCTGTAATATTTACTCTGCCACTTTGCCTGTTGGCTCAACCATTTTAGCTCTCGGTCTCCGCAAACATTTCAATTCTTCTTGTCAGTGTGAAAGTGTTCAAGTGAATATTTTGGTTGGTGAGACCAGACTTGACAAATTATATCCCATGATTCAAAGTCTACCTTGAATGTTCTCAGTTGGTACGCACTAATCACTCCTACAGTCCTACGCATTTTCATTAAGGAGGAGAAGGCGTAAACTTCCTTAAGTACAATGGCAACCACACCGGATAAATATATTTAGACTTAATTTACATTGATTTCTCTTTCCTTACAGGCGGCCAGCTCCCTCGCGCCCAGTGACAAATACCATACTCCCCAAGGGGGTCATCGCCACACTGCAGGATCAAATGTGGGAGAACCAAGTAACAATACAAGTTTAAATGTAAACAACAATGCCCAATTTTCCCACAATGTATACCATCCACCGCCTACAAGTGCTGAGCAACAATACCTGCAACAATATAATGGTCAAGTTGATGAGGACGCTTTGCTTCATGAAGAAGAGCAGCTACATCACCAGCTCATAATACAAGGCAGCTTGACGAATAACTACCATCATCATCCTAACAATCAGCATTTTTACCCTACTAGTTCTGTCGGTTCTTCCGAATCGATAACTTTGTCTAGTCAAGTACATCATCATCCTCAGCAGCTACCTTATCTGGTCTACAAAAGTAATCGTAGTAGTAGTGGGAACGGAAGCCATTCGATAATTGACGGAAGCACGAACGGTAGTGTTGTTGAAGGGAGCAACAATAAATACTATTATTACTACAACGGCCACTATTATCCCACAACAGAAGAAGGAGGTACAGTCACTACTACATTAGGAGCACCATCCTCCGACCAAGTCTTCCCCATTAGTGCCATCACTTCTGGTAAAGAAATCATAATGGGGAGAGTAGGCGAAGACGTTTATCTGCCCACTGGAAGTGGAGCCAGTGTCTCAGGTGTAAACTCTACACACTCTGGGGGCAGTTCGGTGGGATTGTTCAAAAGCAAAAGTGGCTCGATTCCTGGCACTCTACATGGCAGCCCACAGACTCGACGAGGCTTCCGTGATACATTCATCAATAGCATGAGCCCCGGTAACAATCATCACGCACATTCAGCAGAGTCAAGTCCTCTCCACAGGTCAGCCTCTGCCACCACTGCCGCACAATCTGACAAATATTCAAATTCTAGCGCAAACCAAAAAATTGAGAAGGAGTTGGGCTCCAATAAAAAGTGGACTTTTGGGGGATTGTTCCGTAGGAATAAACAGAAATCTTCTAGTTCTTCAGCGGTGGGTGCTACGTCTACGCAGACTAATAATAATTCTATAGTTTCCGTTGAAAACGTAGGTGGTGCTTCCTCGACCAACAGTAACTGTAACTCTCCCGCGAAAATCGTGAATAACAATTACGGTAGTAGCTCACCAATTATAATACGCCCAAGTGGAGGTGGTCTTCATCGTACAAGCCATAACGTCACTAATTCTCCAGCTCGTCCTGCAAGTTCAGTAGGTTTCATTAGTGTAGATCCGAATGCGACTAGAGGGTCTCTGGGGCATAGTGAGAATTACCGTAGGAGCACCACAAGCGTGACCTCCACTCCAAAATTTGTGAACGCGGAGAGTCAAACGAGAGCTAAAGGGAAACTATCTGAAAGTGATATTTCTACTTGTGATTCCGACTTTGAACTTGCCATAGAGACACATAACCTCCATGAGAACCCTCCAGAGCCAGCGCCTCAAGAAACGGGATCAAAAGGGAATGGCAACAGTAGTGGAGGAGGTAATGGCACAGCCTACAAGCAGAACTTCCTTGTAAGGCGTTTATCTCGAAGGAAGGAAAAAGCGGCAGCGAAAAAAGCTGCAGCAGCTTTAGCAGCCGCTGCTACATCCTCCACCCCTCCAGCTAAGCAACAGTCTTCCACATCTGCTAATCAACAAAATCCCTCAAACGGTTTCATTTCATCTAGTCAGCAGAACCCACTTGACGTCACTCAAAATCAATTGAAGCGGAGAGTTGGAAGCAGTCCAGATTCTCTAAATAATTCCTCCGAGCCTTGGCCTAGCTGGGAGACTACGAAAAAGCCCCAACCTCAACTCCAAGCTTTACAACACCATCAGCAACAACGTCTCCTCCAAAACTACTCTAGCAACGGGAGTCTTTCACTAAGCCAACAGGAAGGCGTTGGTGGTGGCTACGGGAGTAACAACAGTAATCAAAATACACCCAGTAAATCATCTCGAGCCGCGGCGAAGGAGGCTGTGAAGGCACGTGCAATCGCGAGACGAGAGAGCTTCCTAAATGACAGTTCTTCTTCTGACGACGACACGGAGGAAAGGTCGCCAAGCTCTTTGCAAGGCAGTTTCTCTTCTTTAAACTCTAGAAACAAGAGACAACGAGCTTTTAACATGCAGCAAGCTCAGTTTCAACAACAACGTCATTTATTCCCCGCCACGACGAGTGCCGCTTTGGGTACTGGCATTTCCTGTGCTTCCCCATCTAGTCCCATGCCAGTCCCTCAAGACTACAGGAACGTAGGCGCTGTCTCAACTAATAGTCCGAATATGAATAGAAGGCTTATGATGATGGGGCCACCCGGTTCACCGAAATGGGAAGCAAGGCTCATTTACCAGCAAGAGCAGCAGAAGCAAGCTGACCTCTCTTCTCGCTCTCAGCCACAACTTAATCCCACCACCACCCATCCTAGCCAAATGAGCCAGAATAATGGGGAACAGGGTTATATCATGGCTACGGAAATGATTTCAGAAGATAACCACGTGGTAACAGCTGGTCTAAAAGTGCCATTTTTTCCAGTACAAACTCAACCGCCTACTACACAACCGGATCAACAGATCCATAATGGAGTCATATATACCGATGATCCCGTTCAGTATGCTAATGTCGCTAATGGTATAAGAGGCCGGAGTCTTACTCCATACAATAATCCTAGCACCACTAATGCGTCCGCAATTCATCATGCTTCAGCGACTCCACCGCCCCCACCTAGAAGAGATTTCTCTAGAGCGAATCCTACCAGTACAACAACCACTATGACAAATGCGGCTAATCCAAACTTTTACCGTCCTGTCTCCTGCTCCTATTTGGACTCTTACGCGAGCCAGTTACAGGAACAACAAATGAGGCAACATAGTGCCATGATTTCTAATGGAAATTACATTTATCCTCAGACATCAGCACAACACCAACATCATCCTCCAAACCATTATCATCAATATCAAGGGCAGCAAGAGGTCATTATGAATGGCTTCGCAAGTCATTTCTCTCCCACTCCATTACATAATTTCGATAGTGGCTTGGCAAGATCAAGTCCAAGGCATTTCATCCATGGTATCGCACCAGGGAATAATAATCAAGCGGAAGTGGAAACGAATCGTCACGCCCCATTAATTCGCTCTCCAAGCGAGCCTCCAAACATTAGGCAGGAGAGTGTACGCATCGCTTCCCCAGCAAAACGCTTAATCTCCAGTCCAATGTCGAATGGAAATAGTAGTGAGAATCCTATAGAAAATTCGGATGGAGGGAGGAGCAGTGGAGGTAAAAATGTGATCACTTCTAAACTTGGCTTCCCAGTGAGACGATTACAAGAGGCTAGTAAACTAGCTTCTGGAGCTCAGAGTCCTGTGCATTTGAGAGCATCAGAGTTCTGGAGGAAGAAGGAAAGTGAAACTGGCTCACCTGTTGGTGGAGTAAGTGGAGGAACTCCAACCAAGAAATATTTAAGTCGTATAAGATCCGCAGACAGTTCTCCATTACCTGTACCCAAAATGCGTAAATCTCCTGGAGTAGTGGCTTCAAATGAGAGCATTAGCTCGTTAAGTAGTTTCTCGGAGAATGCGGGGAGCCCTGGACCACCGAAGAATTGCTCGAGTCCTATTGTTCCCGGTATTAAAAAGCATGGAGGAGTTGGAGTTACAGTAAAAGCAAATCGAGCGCAACTTTCCAAAACACCGAACCCCCAACAATTGACGTATGGAAATAACAGTAAAGATAAAGAGAACAATAACACCCAACAACAGCAAAGTGCAGTGGAAAGGTTGAAAGTGCGTATACCCTCAGCCCCTGATGGGATTAATAAGATTGCGAGTGTAGGTGGTACTCCCACTAATCCCCCTACTGCACAAAGTACACAATCCACAACAACCACAAGTGAAAGTGGCAATAACACTAAAGCCGAAACAAATAACAATCCTATTCGAGCTTTAATCGAATTAAATAATGGAAAAACTCCAGGGAAGAATTTGGAGGATGCTCTCAATGAGTTGGAGGATATGTATAAAAGTCTTAGGCTTTCTGATGAGGATCTTTTGGACCGTGCTGAAAGGAGAGATCTTCCAGGTAGTAATATAACTTTGTTTAAATATGTTCCTTGAATTTGTAATGAAAGTGTAGTTGAATTTATGACCCCTTTTAAAATTTTTTTGACTTTTTGTTTCAGTACCACATCAAGAGTTGCGGGATGCCCCGTTGATACCAATCCCTCAAGCTTACCTTACGGGCTCTGTAGAGTCTCTAGGTACAGGAAGTGGCAGCAGTGGAACGAATTACACGGTACACTCATCAGGAGGAACGGAGAGAGTTCGAGCTCCTCCAGTGAGACGCTCCATACGACCTGATACTGTCTCCGATGATATGGCCAATAGGAGACTAGCTTTCCCCGACGGGAAACCGTTGGATCCTAGGGTGGTTGTAGCAAAAACTGGCTCTTATCTCGCTAGATCCCCAGCATTCTCTCCATGCACGTCACCTTGCCCACCGGATGGAGGTCATCATCCCCACTACCATAATAACCTACATCATGGCTTCCCACTAGCATTTTTGGGGCAAGAAGAGCCAGACTTGACTCTGGACGATGTAAGCTTCCGCAATTACAAAAGAGCGAATTCCATCCGTATTATCGATCCACAGCCTAAATTTGGAATACCACTTGGACCAATTACTTCCGCTCCTGCCAATGACTATTTGCACTCTAAACCGTCAGAAAGTTATCGGCCAATTTTTGGCCATTTAAAGACACCAGATGTTGTCAACGATGATATCGCATTTAGAAACTTGAGGAAGGACCTAAGCCAAGAAGCTGCTCTCCAAGGGAAAGACTGGACTCCTAGACTCTTCAGCCCTAATCGTGATGTCCAATTTAATTATCCGAAAGTAAAGGACACAAAAAAATTACGAGCGATACGTAGCCTCTCTGCGAATATTACGCACATGATCCCTCCATCTCCATTGCTTTCCCACCAACAACAGCAATTCAGAGATAACGTAGGAAAGTGGAGTAGCTACACGGATTTACATAGAAGAGCTTCTCCAGCAGCAGCCCGAGCCTCTTCGTATTTGCAGCCTAGTTGGGTCGAGCAAATTGAAAAAGCGCAGAGCTCAGAGACGGAGACGTTGACAGATCATCAGAATTCTAGTCAGCTATCTACCGCCATCCTAGACCCTCCAGAGCATTGGGAACGTAAATTCCCTAAAAAAACGATTGAGCTTACACCTCCCATCTACGACCCAAATAAGCCTAGACGGCCATGGACGGATATAATTTTGGAAAGCTTCGAAAAGGCAGCCGCTGCCGCAGCTGAAGAAGAAGCGAAAGCAAATGAAGCCCAAGCTAATAATAAAACTGAAGGAAATGAGCTTGTTGTTGGAGACGAAGATGATGATGATGTGTTTATAGACGCTTCCGAAAATTTTTCCAACAACTCTGAGCAACGGAATGCTATTAAGATAAGTGGAAACAGCAGTAAAAATAATGATCCCGATAGTATGCATGACACACCAAATATGGAAAATTGGTCTGGTGCTGGTGGTGCCGTTCCTTATCTCGCGAAGCCATTGCCTCTCCTCCCCGGTCAGAAAACTAGGAGAGGGAGTTGGGTCGAACCAAGTAGATCTTTCTCTACGTCCGAAACAGTCTCTATGAATGTTTCTAACAGTTCAGCTAGCCATCAATCAGATCGTAGGAGAAATAGTTGGTCCGACCTGCCAAAAGATATTGATTCATTTACGTCATCCACAATTGAAGAGAGCAGTTGTTCCGCCTCAAGGAAACTATTCAACCCACTTCCCCCGCCAAAGAAAATAAGACAGATAAATTTGGAAGCTTTTAATAACAATAACAGTTCGCAATCGGAGGGAACTCAACAGAACAATTTATCTTCGGTTAATGTTCCCAATAACCATATTATCCAGGAGGACTGTCGACAAGATGGAAATATAGATTCTACCAAGTTGACCTGCTCTTCATCTGACAGGGTTAAGTCCTCTCCGAAAGAACAAGAAGATGAACTGAATGAACTCATGGACCAACTTTTAAAGGATGCTGACGCATGTAGTCAATCCATTGAAGACGATCTGAGACAAGTGGAGGGTACGATGCGAAATGATTCGAGAAAATCAACTTTGGAAACTGCGACGAGTGTGCCACAAGAGGAAATGAAAATGGATGGGAAGACGTCATCAAGCGAGCAAAGTTGTAAACAAGATTTATCTTGCGCCATAGTTGGGATCATCCCAAAGCAGCAGCAGTCCTTAACAGAAACTGAAAGAAATAATCAAAGAGTTTCTGAACAACAAAAACTAGAGCATAGGCCAACTTTTTCGGATGAAGAAAACCAGAAGAATAAGGCAACCACCTCGAAAGGAGAATGTTTGCCAGATAGTGCCGCAGTGGTGTTGGGAGGATCGACCAGAGAACTTTTCAAAATTGACAATGATGATGATACTAATGTAAAAGGAAATGTGGTGAGTGTGCCAAAAGATAGAAATACTTTATCCTCTTCTTCCTGTAATAATGCGACAGATCCCGATACCAGCACCAGTGTAGACAGTAAGCGTAATAGAGTGGGAGCTGGGGGAACGTCTTCAATTGAAGATCTGATTGATTCTATCAACGAGTCTTTGCCTGAGCTGGAGGCAAGTTGTGGTAGTGGCAGTGGTCCCGCTACTACAGTGACAGGGACAAGCAGCATACATTCTAAAAATGGTAGTTCATCCGGAACAGGAAGTCCTGCATCATCCATACCAAGTCCCAGCCCGGGTAGCCCAACACCTCCAGTTCTTTCTGTGAGTTTGAAAGAGACAAGCACGGATGATTGTGGTGGTTCATCCGCATTTCCTGTTGCGGCCAAAAGACATCATTTACCTAACAAGGCTATTGCGGAGGAATCTTTATATGAGAATTTACCCGTGAGGGTGACAACGCACGCTACAGGAGGAAATGATGATGATCAAAAGGCCTCCGCATCATCAACACTTTCCACAAATGAAGAAGGTGAAGGAGAAAATGGAGGAAAGATCCCACCTCTGATATCGACCACAGGCATAGACACTCCTAGACTTGGAAAACTTGCCGACCGACGTGATCACAATAACGATGAGAGGGACGATAATGAGGAGGAGGAAGAGACCCACCACAGTAATAGCAGTTCTCATCAGCCTTCCTCCCTAAGCAGTAATGACTCATCGGAAGTTTGCCCCAGCAGTAGCACCAGCCCTAGGGAGGAAAACAACACCAAAAAGTACCACGAGAAAGACGATCAAGAGCACGAGCCTACACAAAACACTAATAAAAGCACACATTCTACTAATAACTTTAAAGATAATTATAACTCAAATCAACGGCAAGATCAAACTTGCTCTAACTCTCCTTCTACTGCTCCTTTTGACGGTACAAGTTCTTCTCTTTCTTTTGGTGGGGGAGTACACTCCAGAACACGTTCTTCTTCATCTTCTTCAGCCTCTGGTACAACTACAACGAAGGACCAGTTGCGAAAAAAGTCTGAAGGTGAGCTTTCCTCCGGATTTAGAAGTGACGGTGATGAGCGGGCTCTTTCCTCCTCATCTTCTTTATTGTATGAGTGGTTTTCGAGATGGAATGGAGTTTTCCTATTTGCATGCTATCTTATCGCTTTTCTACAGTCTTTTAATACTTTCGACCTTTTACCTGGTTTCGGCATCTTTATTGCGATTCTTGTTTTCTTTGCGTATCTTATGTAATTCTTTATGATTTCTTGTTGCAACTTTATGTAAATATACCAACACAAAAATGGAGTGAGAAAATCTTTACTAATTTTATTTTTCCAGACAAACAG
>JAANSQ010003503.1:0-10014 GCA_036850885.1 Lepidocyrtinus dapeste
TCCCGTCTATGCTAAATGCTGTACTTGGTTTTTCTCTTTGGTTTTTGTATGGGTGCCTTAGTCTGCTATGATGCAAGCCTCACCTATACACTCATAACACCATACTATACCATACATACACTTACACATAGATACAAAACAAACAGGCAGGCCAGCTTTGCTTTGCCCATACTTTTCTTGATGTCTATAGTGGATAGGATAGAGAAATTGTGGCAAAAGTTATTTTCAATTTTGTTTGGCTGGCATTTATCCGTCTACCTTTGCTGATGTGTGTTGGACAGACACATTCGTCAATTAATTGTTTACCAGTTGAAGGTGATTTAATGTTATTGTGAAAAATTAATATTCAAATATCTTACGCTTGACTTGGGCTTGAATTTTTCATTGCTTTTTAATATACTCTTATAGTATTTCTTGACACTCTGACAGCTATAACCAAAGTCGTTCATCATATTATAATAACGTTTTCTCCTCCAAAAATTGATAATTATCTTCCATTCTTGTATTTACAGAGTTGTGAATTAAGGTCTGTATAGAGCTAATTCAATCTGGTGTCTGCTGTTTTTGCATATCATTGAAAACACGACGACCCTTTTTGGCCACGTGAAAAATGGCCGAGTATTTAGCATCCATCTTCGGAACTGAAAAGGACAAGTGAGTCAACTTTTTTTATGAAATTATTAAATAAAGTGCCAGTTACTTTTACTACTACTATTATTTTGACAATTTCTATTGATATATTTAGGGTAAATTGTTCATTTTACTTCAAAATTGGGGCGTGCCGGCACGGAGATCGGTGTTCGAGAATACACAATAAACCTACATTCAGTCAAACGATTGTTCTGCAAAATCTCTACGTTAATCCACAAAATTCTACCAAGTCTGCTGATGGTGAGACTAGTATTAAATAACCCTTGGCTCAAATAGTTGAACTTCAATTAATCTAAATTTAATGTTATTTTACTTTAAAGCTGTGTACCAACTGAACAGTGTTAGTGATGAAGAAATGCAAGAGCACTACGATCAATTTTTTGAGGATGTTTTTGTCGAGTGCGAAGATAAGGTGAGTTACTTATACCTAACAATTTGGCTGATTTGCCACTCAAAATATGACCTATATAAATAATTTTTGCTATGTTGTTCCATTGTACCAAATTAGTATGGGGAGATTGAGGAAATGAATGTATGCGATAACTTGGGTGATCATCTGGTTGGAAACGTTTATATTAAGGTATGATAATTAACTTATAATTTCCGCACCTTAATACCAGTGTCAGTTTCGAATTATTTATCTTGTTTCCCGTTTAGTTTCGCCGAGAGGAAGACGCCGAGAAAGCTGTCAATGACTTAAACAACCGATGGTTCGGAGGCAGACCGATTTATGCGGAATTGAGTCCCGTTACTGACTTCCGTGAGGCTTGTTGTCGCCAGTATGAAGTTGGAGAATGCACCCGCAGTGGTTTCTGCAATTTCATGCATCTCAAGTGAGATTTATAGCTTTACCGAACGCTTTACTTATTATCTAAGCACACTAAATTAAAAATATTTACTTTACTTCTTATTAATTTAGACCTATCTCTCGAGAGCTGCGAAGATATTTATATAGCCGCCGCAGGAAAGGCGGTAAAAGCCGCTCTCCCAGTCCGAAACGTAAACGATCGCGTTCTCGCTCAAGAGAACGCCGTCGTCGATCTCGCTCCCGTGAGCGTCATCGTAAATAAAAATTACAACTGGACTGCCCATGGTGGAACGAAGCTTTCGTTAATTTGGTATAATTTGTTATTTAAGTTGGAACTTCCAACTTGGAAGGGTCTCTTTGTTTGTGCTGCGACCGTATTGTTTCATTTTAAAAGAGTTACTGTAGTTAGATGAAGATGTTTCAAAAAAAATCATTAGGAATTTATTTTACATTTACTTGATTAATTAGAGTTCAAAACGATTTGGATTAAGGTATATTTTAGTGTAGGTTTCAAAATGGAACTTTCATAAAATATTATACATAACTATATTGGCATCATGATGATTCTAAGAATTAGCGAATAATTTCTACTTTGTACTTCAAATACATATTTTCGAAATGTGTAATATCTCATTTTGCTTTTTAGCTGTCTTGATATATGTTGGTGTATATCGATTAATATTTGTATTTTATCTTAATCAATAAAAAGTCTTGAAAACTTGTATATTACTAGGCTTGGTTGGTAAAGTTTTTGTCGGGAATCAGAAATAAGGTTTAACCTTTCATTTGGTTATTCCAGGTCATCTTATTTCTGATTTAATTATATAACTCCATAACTCACTTTAATTGAGAAATCTCGGCAAAAGAAAAAGCCATTTAAAAGTACTAAAAGCGGTGGTGAAAGTAGGAGCTCTGCTCTGCATAGTGCCAGTGAGCACGAGCACGCGTTATTGACTTGACTTTCTGTTTCCATGTTCATGTGCACACTTCTTTGAGACACACTGCCCCTACGAAAGATGCGGCTATCTAGTTCATCATGGATTTTGCCAGTAGTTGTTGGTGAAATGACGATTGGGAAGTCGGATCGAAGTTACGAAAAATTTCACATGATCACAAGTTCAGACTAAGCTCGTTAAACATTTAACTTCAATCTTAACATCTTCTAAATGCCGTCCTTTTCAGTTCGATTGGGAAAGATTGGGAAAACTAACGTTGGCTGGTAAGGAAATTTAGTGTGTCCTGCTACTTTAATAATATTTTAATTTTGTGTTATTAAATGGTTTTTAAGGGAGTATATTTATTTTATTGCAGGGCGGTCGTGACATTCTTGGGAGTTTACGGTTTTGTGTTAGCCAAGAACCAAGTGGACAAACAACGGAAAGAAATCCTTCTTTCAAAAAGGCGCATGCTGGAGTCTAACACAGGAGACTACGACTACACCAGGAGTTCATCTCGAAACTTTGGAAAGCCGACTTCTGCCGCTGTTTCTTCATCTCAAAATTAGTCATATAAACATACTGCGAATTGTACAAACCCAGGAAAATTAAGACGCCCTAGTATCCAGTCTTTTCAATCAGGCTAAAGTTCAGTTAAAAGAAAATAAGATGGCGAAGCAAGCAGAACTCGATAAGCTAAAGTTTGTTCAAGATCTCGAGGTGGAAATGATGAGCGACATGTATAACCGACTGATGATGGTTTGTCATGAGAAGTGCATCAGTTCAAAGTACACAGAACCAGATATTTCCAAAGGGGAAGCGGTGTGCCTGGATCGATGTGTCGCCAAATTTCTAGATATACATGACCGAGTCGGGCGTAAACTTACACAACTGACCGTACAAGATGAGGAAATGATGAAGCGGATGCAGAACTAATTACCAATAATCATGCAAGCACGACAGAAAAATATCCAGTAAATCCAGAATTTAATATTCCAATTTTTAACTGTCAATGAAAACGAAAAGGTCGGTCGGTGTTAATGTTTTGTAGTCGTATTATAGTCCTTACTTGTGTACTACAAGTTGTTATTCAAGTTTTGTTTACAATTATAAATAATTAGTAACTCATAATTATTCCTTACGCTAAAGTCATGTTTAGAAATGTTAGAAACTGTACCATAGACAGATAGGAAAAGGAGGAATTTCAGTTTTCTCGCTAACAGGATAATAAAGAAAGACAAATGAGCTAAGATTTGGGTTATATAACTATTTTTTTCGCATCAGCTTATCTTTCATCATTAGTTAACTTGAGTGAGTCTATTGATTAAACTCAATTTTTTTCTTTTCATCGAGACATTTCTTTATGTTCTCAAGTTACCCCAAAGATGTGGGATTACGTAATGCATAGCTTGACCAAAATTCTTGCGGGGAAAGTGTTTACATTTTTTAATTTTCATGTGTTTCGCGTGAGTTTTATCTTTTATGTCTCATAAATAGACTCTTTTGGAAATTTGGTTTGGACGATGGAATGATGTAAACTTTAATCGTGAGAACAGTTAAATCAATTCAATATGCCGGGGAAAGAAAGAGACGTGCTGAAGATACTGTGGCAGAACTTTATCAACTCTTTTAAACCTAGACAGTTTACAGGAAATTTGGTGGGGAAAGATAACTTTGGAAATAAGTATTTTGAAATTCCTAAGGGTAGGTAAACCAGAACTTACTCTTTCACTACCCAATTTATTTCCGGAATACTTGACAAAGAACAAATTATATTAGATTAGAATAGATGGTCCAAATTAAAATTATACTATTTGAATTCAATTTGTTCAGATCCTAGTGTCGGAAGACGAAAGGACTCGCGTTATTTTGAAGCCTGTTCAAAGGATAAGTTTGATGCTGAAATGCCAGCCGAATGGGAAGGTACTTGAAGTAACGTTTATCAAGTCTTTCTTCCAGTATTCCTGTAAATTTTAGTACTCTAAATGTTTAAAAACTTTTTTGGGACAGCTTGGCTGCGAGGTCGGAGAAAAGAACCTCCAACGGAAGAAGAGGTGTTGAAGAACCAAGCGATAGCTGACATGAAAAAGGTGAATGCGGCAGAACTTGAGAAAGAGTATAATCCCCAGGGTGCTTTGCCCCAAGTAGAAACTGGAATTAAGGTGAATAAGCAATGAAACTAAATATCATTATTCTGATCAGGGTCACAGAATAATCAACAAAAAAATCTTTTTTTAGGAATTCCCTAAGCGGGAGGAGTATGAATTTGCGCCCGGACAACATGTAGACCGTGAAGAAAATCAGAAAAAATAGTACAGCTCCTAAATAGTTATTTAAATATGCCTTTGAGTGAATAATTAATTACTCCAGTCAGTCTAAGCTGCAACTTTTGTGGTTTTGAGAATAAACCGTACTAAATATCCGCTAAGAAGTTGGGTTTTTATTTCTTTAAGATTTGTTCGTAAATCCGCCTTAATATCTTATTCTAATCTGATCTTTAATGCTATTTAAAATATTCTAAGACTATTAAACAATATGGCATTGTTCATTTCGGGTGAAATCCGAATGCTCAACACTGGTCAATCCCATATCTCCTTGAAGGATATTGTTAACCACAGCTCTTGCCAAATATCCCGTCGTTGTTGTGGTCGACGCATTGAAAAATGGATAGAGTTCGTGAGTTCCCTTCGTCGCGGGGTCTTCGGTCGCTTTGTTCTGAGCTCGGAGATCCTAAATAAAAATTAGCTATTGAGTACAAATTCTAATGTGCATTGTAAGTTTTTATTGGCCATTTTAATATACCTTCTGGAACATTTTAAAAGCACTGGCAACGGTCTTGTCCACGTCCAAACAGTCCTTAAAAGCCAATTCTGGATTGCGCTGAAGAATAGTAGAGACTACACAGAGGAGCTCAATCACAATGTGAATATATTCTGGGTGCTCGATATTGTGCATGATATTTTCCACGAGGAGAGAAAAGTTTAGTTCGGAGAGGGTCATATGCTTCAAAGTAGGTTCCTGAGGGAGGCACTTTCCCGCAACGATTATTCCCCCTGGGGTCTTTTTAAGCACATGCCACACTCTTGCGTAAAAATTGCTGGGTACGCGGCATAAACACCCTTCAATTTGACGCTTTTGGTAGACCGTGAGCCTTGAACCGTTACAATATTGAACCATCACATGTAAAAATAGTCCAAAAATATATCTATTTGTAAGTTTTTCATACTTTGTCTTGGGGTCAGCTTCCAGGTTTACGGCGAGAACTGCCTCCAGTAAGCGCCTTACCTCACTGGGGCTGCAGGCCTCCAGTGGGACTTCTGGGTCTTCATTTGTAGCGCTATCTTTGTACAGCTGGATGGCTTTCAGAATCCATCTAAGATTTAAAAGTAAAGGTTCCCATTTAGAATCTATAGGATAGGATAGGATAGAATCTATGTATCATTTAAGAAATTATTTTAAAGTACCCCATCCGAATTTTCAAAATTCCTTCAAACAATTCGGGATTGGTTACGATTAGTTTTCCACAGTACAAAGCTGTTTCTTGCTGGAGCACAGCTTGGATTATATCGTGAGGTTGGACTTTTGAGTAGACTGCCTCCTTAATTTCCGCTGGAGACATGGGCTTATCCACTACCCACTCTTCTTGGCCAGTGATACCAAAGGTTAACTGTATATAGTTGTTTTGGAAATACAAAGAAAGTAGCAATATTTTCTGGCAGGTCAGTCGTGCCTTGTGCATTTCTGGAAGAGCATAAAAGGTTCTTCAGATTTACGTTTTACCTGCTTGCCGTTGACAAGGATGGAGGTCAAGTAGGGACTGATGCTGTCTACCAATTGACACAATAAACTAGAGGCGAACCTAACGGCTGCCCATAGCCTCAGTACTCCAGATTGAGCATTTAAAGTCACGAGATGTTCCCTGACTGAGCTGCCATCGATTTCAAAGTTCGGTCCTTCACGCTTCAGTAGGAAACCTAGAAGCTGGCATCGTGCGTAGTAACCATCAATATATCGATATGCCTCCAGAATTTCCCACGTGGGCTTATGAGCGAACTCCTTCATCCCACCAAATAAACATAAACTGATGGTTTCTTAATTGATAAATTATATAAATTTTTGCCATTTTAAGATTACCTTGTAGTCTTTGCATGGTTCATTGAAAATAATTGTTTTTGGGACGTCGGTCAAACTCTGGTATCCACTGTATTCGTGTACAGTCTGCCGAAACGGTTTGATTTCAAGGTCATCCGGATTTATCATGTTCATAAAATCTAAGTGCTCTGAAAATTTACAAAAACATCAAATGGTTACTTTTTCCATATACTCTCATGTCTCTTATCATCCAGTTAATAACAGTCGTTGCATACGTACCTATGCATGACGATGACAAGAGATTCTGGAGACGACCAATGCGTACCTTTAGCCCATCACAATGACCTTTTTTGAGCTCGGCAAACAGGTCTAACATTTCTTTGAACTTTCTATCTCTAAAAATCAAGATTCAGCATTACAACAGACCTAACATATCTAATTATAGACTTGTAGTCTTAGTGTGACCATTAATTACTGTCATCTAACCGCATGTGCTCCTCTCTGATGAGGAGGACCATAGTGGGGCGACCAGAGACTCTCCAGTACTTTCCCACAAAGTGGAGCTCTGTCTTGATGTCGTCAATAAGTAGAGCCATATCGTGAGAAAGATAAAAGTCGGAGACCTCAAAGATCAAAGGATAGCACAAGACTGTCTGCCCGCACACCCTGTAAATTTTCGATGTCCCTAGGGCACCTATTGGTCTATAGGTCAAAACGAGTGTAACAAAGTTTGTAATTCACTCTTAAATAATCATTTCAAAGTTAAAGTTAAACCTGGAAGGTCGTCCCCTCAATCCCAATTTCTTGTTAACTCCCAAATATTCGTAGACCTTTACAAGCTGACTAGGTGGCCAGATCTGGACGGGTTCCACTTCATGCGGCGTCTGCGTCTGGATCCCATAAGTAGCCATCATTGCTTGGAGTCTTTGAGACTCTGCGATCAAAACCACTTGAACTACTAGGTCACTAGCGATCCCCTACAAGATACGGTTAAAAAACCAATAGTAATAAATATTTATTTCCCATCAGGAAAATGCTACCGGGATGTTCATAAATCACGACCTACTTGAAAGGCGGAATAACGTCCTGCCTTCCTAGGGCGATTATATGATGGAAGGTATCTCCGTACTAGATCCACTTCATTCACGTGAACCAGGCCACTAGTCAAAAGCTGCGCGATGACGTACATGGACTGGCCCCACAGAAAAATATCAGTGGCAGAACCTTCTTGGCTTATTTGCCTGAATTGACTTCCAGGATCATGCTTCTCCAGATCTATGTTCTCTTTTGGCACGTAGAAGTACATGGGTACGATGGGGTCTAAAAATAGAAATTTAAACCCAAATTCCTGAATGTTGCTAACTAAGAACATCAAAATATGGTCATACCTCCATAGGAATCTCGAATGAGACGTTGTCTTGCTAGCTGGCAGTACTCCTCAACTTGATCCGGCAGTCCTTTGAAGACACCATCGATAATCAAGAAAAGGTAGAAGATGGGCCATTCACATTCCACGTTTTCAAAATCCTACAGGATAATTTGAAAATCAAATAAAATATTCTTTTACTCAATTAAAATTTAAATGGAGAATCATTGTAAAACTCACGATTGTCTTTCCTTTGGGGTAAAATCTGCCACTGGGATCCTCCAGGACACTTTTATAACCATCCCGGAGAAACCTCTTGAAGCCATATTCTCCCTTAAGCTTTCGAATCACCTTGTCCTTTGTGGCAGTGTACAAATTCTCGTCGTGTGTGGCTAGGAAGAGCATATACAAACTCTAATCTCAAGGAAGTAACGTAATAGCCCAGCTAAACTGATACATAACGACTTTCGCTAAAACTTACCAAATGCTGGGAAGGAAATTACTGGAATTAATGAGACGTCCGTGTTCTATCGACAAAAATTATTCACTCGAGATAGTCCATTAGAATTTCTTGTTTTCAAAAAGCATACAAATCGTTAAATGAGTAAAAAATACTTTTGAGCTGGACTCCCGCGGAAGCAATGTCTCGAAAATGCTACGGTTCCTATTGTGAGCATCAATGTCTACAAATATCACGCTCCAAGATGCTCCCTTATCCCCAAACAAATTATATCCGTTGATTGCCTCTAGCGCAGCTTTTGCCATTCCAATGGAACTAAATATAATAATTTTTGAATAAATCCAAGTCATTTGGAAAATAAACGCTCGGAATTTACCTAGCATGAATTTCAGCAGTGCCATCATTGTATTTGCTTCCGCGCTCCCAAACTCCGTAGTCTGGTGTCCTGAAGACAAAATGTACAGTTTGACATAGAATGACATGACGTGGTGCAACTATGAATATCTGCACTGTACCTGTACGCTCTCTCGACATAATACACCAAGTTCTGGATGAAATTCACTTCGTCTTGAGTATAAATGATTTGAAGTCCAGAAGAGATCATTTGCACCAAGAAGATGAGATAAAGTGAGACAATGTCGATCTGTGAAATAGAAATGATGATGATTTTCACAGGTTTTTAAATGAAGGGGCAATATGATATCACCATTTGCTAAGATAGTTTTCCAGAGGAGTTCAAGCACTCCAGCTAGATTAACAAACTCACTTGCAAATGATAGTATTCCGAGTCTGAGTATATTGAGTCTCCAGTCCCCAAGTGAAACTTGGAGTGTAGGGCATGTTGTGGACATTGATTCTGCTTGAAGAGTTCCACTCGTGGAGCTTGCCTTATCCAGCATTCCAGAATGCCTCTCATACACTTAACTGTAGATTGACCCAGCTCATGAGACTTTCCTCTGTCGTCATCAATCCGCCTGGAACAGAATTTAAAGCATTCCAGATAAATCCTACATCGTTTAAAAAGTTAAGTAGTTCTAAGCTTCTTGTCCTTACCGATAAGCTTGATACAGTGACCATATCGCCGCTGCGCAGTAAATACTGTCCCTCACACTCCCTACAGTAGTTTCACTAGACAACACTGGAAAAATTCCAGTGGTGGGGGACTGATATCTGAGTAACTGCCTTTTTACAATCCCATAATAAATATCCAGTTGCCTAACAGTATCCTCATAGTTCAAGTTGAATCCCCGGAGAAACCCCTCCATCTCAATGTCACCGACACTAGGCTGCCTGGATATTGTTCTCTTGTCGAAATCCAAAGGTTCACAGCCACAGGCAGTGAGCAGACTGCCACTCATTGTGTTCTCAACTCTTTCTTCTCTAGCCAACATCTTCGCTTTGCTCCTGCACGTAAACCATAAAAACCAAGCAAGTTAAACTAAACGAATTTGTTTCATAAAGAAAGGGTTATGGTTATAGCCAAAAGCCAAGCATCCAAAAGACTGCAGCTGATACGAAAATTATGAGAAAGATGCTCTTCCTTGAGCATGCGAATGAATGGCACTCGTTACATCTTGAATCACAAAGTCTCAATCTCAATCCAGCCAGACCAAGTCAAGCCAAGCCAAGTCAGCAACAGTCTCCAGACTCCAGGCCTTGTTGTCCAGCTAACACCAGCTTAAATTGTGCTTTGAAAACTAAA